>JANFAF010000120.1:0-220320 GCA_024663475.1 Pisolithus thermaeus | reverse complement strand
CCTAACCTAACCTAACCTAACCTAACCTAACCTAACCTAACCTAACCTAACCTAACCTAACCTAACCTAACCTAACCTAACATCGGGAGAGCCATACTTTCAGTCTATAGGATACTACCTGGAGTCGACAAGAAGGGAAGCGATCACAGTGCCAAGTTCTCCCTTGCCGTGTTTTCTCCTGTCCTTTTTCGGTCTGGTTTTGTGTGCCAATCATTCATCGTTGTACTGAACGTCATCTTTGCAGGGCCCTACATCGTCTTTGCCGGTGCCGCATGGAATCTGCGCCCAACGATACAACTGCTGTCGATGCCCATTGCATTTAATGTCCATTCGACCGACACTGACAATCTACTCGTCTTGGCACGTCACATGGCCGCGTTCCGCAAAGCTACTCAAACCCTGAAGCGATATTATGAAGACTTGCGGCCCACGCAGCCCCTACCAAACATGCTGTCCTCCCAGTTGTTTCCGTATCCTACAACGTATACTTCTACCGTCGATGGTACTAATAGACGAATTCTATATCAGCAGCAACTGGAGAACAAGCTCGTATTCTTCGGCACTGAGTCTGCCGAGGGTACAGCCGTCGTGGATCGAATCTGTGTCAAGTTCACCCGACGATATTCACCTGGCGCTCACGAGCATTGCGCGTCTACAGGGTGCGCTCCCGCATTGCGGGGTTTTGAGAAGATCCCCGGTGGCTGGTTCATGGTGGTGATGGATGATCTCAGCAACGACTACGAAACGTTAGCGAAAACGCGCATCCCCGATTCCACCAAGAATCTTATTCACGCAAAACTAGCAGGTTTTCACGAAGCTGGTTTCGTTCACGGCGACATCCGCGATACAAACATTATGGTCTCCAAGTCGGACAACACTCAGTTCAGGATCATCGACTTTGACTGGGCGGGAATAGCTGGGGAGGTGAGATACCCGGCATTTTTGAATCCGGAAGTGCGCAGACCAGAGGGTGCGACTGACGGAGAATTTATTCTTGCGAAGCACGACGACGCTATGCTTGTTGACATTCGCTAGTGTCTTAAGCAACAAAGATGGTTGTAGGGACGTCAGGTGCCCTCTTTCTTTCCAGGTAGTGTTGCCGCGAACCAGACCAAGTCGAATTGAAGTGGCAGTTCGGCCACACTTCGACTGCCGAAGTGTAACGAATTGAGCTCGAACGAAGTCGCTAAGTGTTCCATCCAATCGCGTTGCAGTATGATAACAAGACAAAGTGTCAACTAGATAGTAGGGTTTATAAGGTAGAGTCGTCAATTATGTAGGTAGTCAAGTATCGTCTAAGTCCAAATCATCCCGGGCATTTGCTGCAAGCTCATTCAATTCATCCAACTTCCCAGTTGCTACCAGTTCGTTGATGGCACGGACAGTCAAGTGACCGGATATGTCATAATCCTCTTCACATGCAAGTAAGTCTTCTGTGAAGCTAAGACGGTCTCCCCGGATGGAAAATTTGAGGATCTGAAGTGCCTCCATGACTTGAGGAGACAGCCGACTGCGTCGAAGTGTTGAGGTTTCCTTGCTGGAGGAAAACACCCGCTCACAAGGAACAGCAGAAGCCTGTGCCGGGAGGACGTCCATGGCAACATGGAACAGTAGCGGGTAGAGAGTTTCGGATTGCTGGCAACGACAGAATCATGGTAAACGAGTGTCAACCAAAAGTGGAGGTGACTCACTTCCCAGTAACGGACAAGATCTGTCACCCGTGTTCCCATGCTGCGTGTCATTTGTTCACGCTCGTACCGTTCAAGTTCACGTTCCGCATCCTTCTGATCCTCTGCCAATGCCTGGGCGTTGTAAGCAGCCAAATCCTCACCAGTCAAGACCTCCGTCACTATGATATGGGGTGAATTACTTGTGATGGGAGTTGAAGTTCCAGATGGTGTGCTCAATGAGGCAGAAGACCGGCGGATGTTGACATTGATTGAAGTTAGGCGTGAAATTGCACTTGCTTGAGCATGAGCTGCAATAGACGAAGCACTTCTGCATGCATCATTCAGAGCCGGATGCTGCTTCTTTCCAGCTTCCCTCTCAGCCGTTCGAAACTTTGTCATCTTGGATGAACTTCATCAGTGTCAGGTATCCAAGACATGATCACCAATGACTCACTGCTTCCAAAATCCACTTCCGTGCATTGGCAACATCCTGTGGCTCCCAATATTGTTGCATCCACTCAAATTTCACGTCCGGATTGACAACTATACAAATGTAAGAGGCAGGTAGGAAAAGTGAATGTCTTTGCTCCTTACTCATTGCAAGTGCATAGATGCGGGTTTTGCGTGCTTCCCTTACATAGTTTTGTAACTTCTGGAGTGCGACATTGATATGGTGAGAAAGCTCAGGGATTGTCTGGGAGGCGAGAACTGTCCACTTCTGAATCAGAAGTTCATAAACTGGGAGAGCCATTGAGAGTGTTGGTGTGCGTTCTGCAGAGAGCGCTTCTTGTGCAGAGTGTGGGATCTCGAGAACTTGGTGTATGTCTCTTAAAACATTGAGTTCGTCTTTTGTGAGGTGGTAACGCTCGAGTTCACTTTCTTCTCGGTCTATGATGAAGGCTCGAATCGCCTAAAAATGTTAGGATCATTGTTAGAAAGGTGTCTGAACTCTGGGGTAGGACTGACACGTACAGGATACAGCAAGAGAAGGCGCTCAATCATGAGAAATGTTGAAGACCAACGTGTCTCACAGTCACGAAGTAGCTGATAGAGCGGCAATTTGTCACCACCGTCAGGGAGCTTACCAGCCCATCTCCCTGATGAATTCCCCTCAGCAATAACTTTCCTGAGATCTTGACGGCGCTGCCCTGAGGCACGGCACACAGAAACTATGCCACGCACAGTACCTATAACATCACGTTGCAGTACTAATGCATACTCATGGAGCCGCTCAGCTGAGAGTGGGTGTACACATCCATGGGATTCAGACATTCCTGCCTGCCATGAATGAGGTGACACGGCTTCGTCGTATGTGCCAAATGGGTTTTTCTTCACCTCCTCAATGAATGCTTGGCAAGCAATGTTGACGACATGGGGAAAACACCTGCAATGGCAGTTAGCCAAATGGTAACATCACACCCGACTCTCATCATGCCACTCACCTGAGCCGGTTACCATCTCGATGGAAGGGAATCCCACGTCTTGTGAGCTCTCCTTCAATTGCAACCATCATTGTGTTATTATTTGATGCGTTATCCACAGTAACTTCACCAATCTGCACCACAAGGGAAGGAGCAATGGGGTTTCGGGTTAGAATCCCACACTGTAGATGTAGAAAAAATCTCACTTTATTGAGCGTCCCAACCTCCTCAAGTATTCGAACAAGCTCTTGTCCAAGGTTTGCACCGGAGTGAACTCCACTAATGAATCGAAAGGCTATGAGACGAGTCTTCAGGTCAAGTCGTGTGTACCCATCCCGTGCCAGGAAGTGCGCTGTCACAGCCATGAAGCTGTCTCGATTGATGTCGCTCCAAAGATCTGCTGTTATGGAAACACGCCCGAGGGAATTCTGTTTTAGAGACCAGGCATTAGATGTCCAGTACTTCATGCTGCGACATACACACCTTGAGATCATTCACAATTCTTTGATGTTCCTTCTTATACTCCTCAAGTAATAGTGTAGTCAACTTTGTACGGTGTGGTAGGTCCTTTTCATCGATCTTACCCATTCCTAAGTAGAGGAGTAATTCACGAAACTCAGGACATTCCACCACATTAATGGACTGTCAATGTTCATCACCACCACATCAAGTGCTGACATGTTGGAGTTGCTCACCTGGTCATCGACCACAATCCACTTCGTCAGTAACTGGTAGAACATCTCAAGAGTAAACGTGTTGTGTATGTGTTGCATATTGTTGTGGTGGCGGTCAGCATTTTTCAAGTGTTCGGCTTTACATGTGCTAACCCATTGCTCTGAATGTACATCCTTCAGGTGTCTCCGGTAGCATGAAGTCATGCCATCACCATGTTTCCAGGCTTTCCAGCACTCCGACTCACTGTAATGTAACAATGAGACGGCTTCTCACAATATTGCAAATAGAAACAGACATACATGCACAAACGACAAGCTAAGTATTCGCAACCTGGGTTTGACAACAACCGCTTCTGAGTGAGTTCAGGTAGTGTAGCTGGCCAGTCTGCAGATGCCACTGGAATCAGGAACCACCAAACATCTGTTGCACTACCCTTCGTCATGCCATGAGATCGAGATTGCGCCTGACTGAAACCTGTAGAATCCGTATACAAATGGAGGGGGGCAACAGACATAGGTGATGTGTTCTGCTCCAATGCACTTGGTTGGGTTACTGCAGGCAGCGGAGTTGGGCCCACCCCACACACTTCAGCAGCCACAGTCAGAGTATTGGATACTGGTGATGCCGGTGGGTTTGCCTTGCGCTTCTTCCGACCTCGGCCAGTGCCTGCTGCTGCACCAGTGGCAGTCACTGCACCCTTTCGCTTTCGTGTTGGATGACTACTAGTATTTCCTTCCACAGGTAATTGAAGGTTTGTCGGCCCCGGAATAGGCTGACTGGCCATGCTGTTAGTGCCATCAAGTGGATTCCAGTGAGGAAACTGGAAGGTTACTGGCAGGTTGCAGGGAAGTGGTGTAGAGACTCCAGACAGCAAAAGAGGGCTGTGACACTGTGAGTTCACTCCACCTGGTCCTCCGATGAAAGTATTGCTCGAGAGGAACTGTGCAGCTGGTAAGAACTGATTGGGATTTCCATTCAGCAGTGGAGAAACGAGCGGTGAAATAAGTGGAGAATTTGCCTGTGCAGCTGGCCATTGTGGTGGCTGCAAGCTGACAGTGGAAGAAGCTCCAGCAGCTAACCCATTCCCAACATGGGGCACAGACGATGCATCCATGCTAATGTCTGTAACGTATGGGCAATAGAGTTTTACACTTGTAAACCACAACTTGAATTCAAGCAATTGTTAGGCGGTGACATGGTGAAATTGTTCGCTAAGGTTGCTATTTGCAAGACCTTGGTTTTATATGACTGTCCAACACAGCAACATGAAGGGATAGGTAGTTCAGCAGATAAAATCAGGGGTTGGATTAGAATCAGTGCTACCAATCTACAATCAGTCGCTTGTCATTGATAATGCCACTTCGGTTTCAGTTCGGTGCTATACTTCGTTCTGCTTCACACCACCGAATTGTACCGAGCTGACAAAGAATTCGAATCGAACTGAACTTACTTCGAGTTGAGCTCGGTTCGACGGCAACACTATTTCCAGGTTTTTTGTTGTTTATGGCGCTTCGTTCCGCGGCCTCTAGGGAAAATGTTAACCCTAAACCTAGCAGTGCCATTTCGTATTTTGGACATCCAGCTACATGTAGAGTCTGCCCTATTTACGTAACATTGCATGTGGTGGCCACGAGCATTCCAGATGCCCACCTTGCAACACAGGTGTGGGGATCATGTGACCGATGACTTGCACTGTGGGCATGGGCGTCCAGGACGCCCGCCTGACGAGAAAGATATCCAGGTCATGTGACCAGCAAGATGCATGACTAATACCCATGCAGCATGATGGCAGTGCAGGTCACATGACGGAATACCCACGCACCTCTATGCTGCACTACGCAGTTTCGAGTCGCATGACCCAGTAACCCATTGACTTCAATTATACATAACTTAACGATGTTAGGTCTACTTGAGTATTAGTAGCATTAATAATGCTAATAGTGGCAGCGAGTGACCGTCCAGGATGGCCACTCGCGCTGCAGAGGCTCGAGTCACATGACTCACTACCCGCGCACTACGTTGGCTGTCCTGGACGGCCAAGTGTATGTACCAATCCAAGAAAATATATATATTAATGTTATTGTCGAGTATTATGTAAACAAAATGATTTTATTAACAACAGTAGTAGTAATTAGCAAGCGGATGGCCATCCACAGGGCTCACGTGACCCTCAGCCGTCGCTCACTGTGGCCGTCTTGGACGGCCATATCGCACCATGGGAGTGGATCACGTGACTTAACAGTCTCAATGCACAATGGCCGTCCTAGACGGCCACACGCCAAAGCTTCGGAGTGACCGCTATTGGGGTGTCCATACTGAACATGAAGCCAGAGAAGCCATGCCGTTGACCCGAGAAATGCTGCCCGTAGTACCACCTACTCATGCCACTCTACAGCATTAGCATTAACAGCATCAGCATTATATTCTTATCTATCAGTCAGTTATCAGTACATTACCCCACACGTTTGGACCTACGTAAGCACCGTCCGGTTCGTCCTAGTATATTGTGAGGAGTTGCTGCTGTACTGTACTTGCAGCAGTTGGCGGTTTCCATGTGTGACACGTTGGCATAATTGCGCTCCGTATGCATGCGAGCGAAGTTGCAGCAGTGCCATCTTCGCATTCTCTACCGGCATTGCTCTAGCAACATTCTTGCACTTCTTTCTATTTTTTCTACCTTTGAGCATGTTCTACTTTTACTTGCCGAGAACATTGCGTATTGCTTAATCGGGTTCCACATCAGTGAGTGAGCAACTCAGAAATTATATTTAGCAAAACAACAACATATATTGCTGTTGCAGGTTCCCACGCATATTCGGGTTGGGAGACCCCTTGTAAGCAAGGCAACCTACACCACCGAAATGTCAGCCTAGGTTGTGATTTCATTCCTGCTTTTTCAAGCAGTCACACAGCTCCAGTTGAAGGACGAGATGTCTTGCACGTACGAGACGGGGTCTAGGGAATGGATCACCACTCCTGAACACGGTTGGTGGTCATTCATTTGATCTACTGATATAGGGAGGAATGATAAGTTCGAAGTAGATAGGTATGCACGATCGCGAGGACAGACACATTATGTAACAGATGGAGAGTGAGTGATACAAAAGAACAAGAATCGGACGCCTTCGCTGGTTTAGGCCTTGTTCTTATTCTTGGCCTTTCCACCATAGACCTTGAGTTTGCTTCCATCACCGCCACTTCCGTCCTTCGTCTTCCCCAAGTCACCTCCGTGCTTGGCTGCACGGAAGGTCGTGGTGGTCGTGGTGGTAGAGCTGCTCTGAGTGACCGGTGGCTGGCGGTGGGGAATGGAATATGTGGCCGAGTGATGAGACTCCTGCGTGGATGAGAGCGGCGTGAGGGGTGACGACCGGCCAGGAGGCGTCCTGAGACTTTGCCTAGCCAGTTCCTCATCTTCATCCGGGTCATTTTCGCCGCCTGCTGTGCGGAGCTGGGCTAGGATTGGGTCAGGATCGATGGGAGTGGGATCCACAACAACATCCGGATCGAGGTCCATGACTGGTGGACCCGTATCCTCAAATGCATCCACTTGCATTGCAGCCGCTGCTTCGGTCAGGGAGGTCACGCCAGCGGTGGCGGGAGTGACCGTACTGGCCCGCTTGCGCTTCGACTTCTTCTGAGGAACTGCTCCAGCGGGGCTGCCGAGGGGACGTTTTGAACCGCCAACACCACCACCTTTGTTCTCTGGCGTCCGCTGCGAAGGTGAGCCAGGGTTATTCACCGGCGCATCATCATCCGACAGGACGACCTGTCGCGTTTTCCTCCCTTTACCTCTAACAGCTTTAGCTTTACCCTTGGTGCTCTTCCCACCTCGTGGTTTGTCGTCCACACCACGAGTTTTCCTCTTCGGCGTTGCACTAGGACCACCGTCGTCGTCGTCGTCGGCTTTGTCATCATCCCCCCCAGCACTATCATCACCTGCGGGGGCCGGTGTGACGGAGAGTACACTGCCGTCGTCGTTTACAAGGTCGGGCTCGAACAACCCCTCTGTTTAGCCATGGTGCATTGGTGTTAGATAAGATAATGACTCGAAATCAAAATTTGCACATACAAATTTCTTTCGCACACCCAACGAAAGCTGAGTGAAGTTGACCTTTGTCAAATGAAATATTATTCAGGAACACGTCCGGTGTGCCCAATGCGATCAAGCGATAGAAGTGAACCTGCTTTTTCTGAGGGTACCGGAAGATTCGACCTCGTAGCTGCTCGTCGTCCAGTGCCGACCAAGTGGTATCCTACATTCAAGATGAGTGCGTACGAGTTTTCTTTCATGAGTCGATGCTGTCGAGGACAGGCAAAGTTTAAGATTAGTTTGCTCACCACAATGACCATGATATTAGCGCAGGCGAGATTGAGCCCGACCATCCCCACGTTGGAAATGATGAGCACACGGTGACCGGTCGTGCGCGTTGATGTTCGGAAGTCCTCGATTGCGGCCTGCCGTTTTTTGAGGGACATGGTGCCGTTCAGCTCGATAGCTTCAATGCCATACAAAGACAGAATCTAAAGATGATCCGTCAATTCCAGAATGAGCTACGGGGAAGGTACTGACATCTACAATAGCTTGGTTAGATGAGGGGAAAGCTGAATAAATGACGATGCGGTCGTCTTCGCCATAATCATTGTTGTCGTCCTCGGCATTCGGAGCTGGTGTCAGAGTTTTGCCGTCGTCATTAGTGGCCAGCGGAGCACGGCCGTTCTTCTCCAAATGGTGATGCACCACCTGAGCAAGGGTATCTAACTTGATCGTCTTCTCGGTACTTTGCCACTTTTCCAGCGACTCCGGTTTCTTCCAATGACCCCCATTCTTCGGATTGAGCATGGGGTGCAGCATGGAACGCCTGAACTCGATGTAGAAATTCTAGTAGAAAAAAGGGACATCAGTTTCAGAACATGATCGTCAGAATGACATGCCGGCTTGGACGGCCATCGGCATAATAAATACATCTGCCTAGTGGTGACAAGCCGCTTGCATTGGCCGTCTTGGACGGCCATGCGCGACGAGCGTTCACAAGTGACCACGTGACCAGAGAGACCTCGCTGAATGGCCGTCTTGGACGGCCAACTCGATAACACTGGTTCATAAATGTAGAGTCACCGACCTTCCGTGTATCCACGCTAGCGATGGGGTTTTCCTTCACCAGGTCCTTGGCAAAAGTTCGGAGTGCGCCCATTTCCCAGCTGTACATTTGGAGTTTTAGTGTATGCTCTTTATACGGGAGCATGCCAAAGAGCTTGTTGCCCGCGAAATCCACCGAGTCGATTGTACGACGAATGACGTGGGGCGCAAAGCGTTCTCGCATCTTGATCATCCAGTCACGTGTGACCGCCGGTGACTCCATGTCCGGAGTGTTCTGGTTGCGCACCCCGATGAAAACTCCCCGGATGATGTTCCCTTCGATGCCGGCCTCACGCAACGCCTTCGAGTCTTGCCGGTTTGCCCGATTAATTTCCTTGTTGAGCTCGAGGAACTCTTTATGGTCGTCGAAGTTCGGCACACCCATCCATTGTCCCATGATATATAGATCCTAGAGTCCGCAAGCAATTCATCGTACTTGGCCAAATACTTCAACTACAACCACATAGGATAGCAACATACCTGTGCCTTCGTAGTGATCGGGGTGGCCGTCATTGCGATCAGCGTCGTTGCCCGTTCCCGCAACCCACGGAATGCACGATGAATGTGATTGTGCTTGCGTGCGCAATGCGCCTCGTCCATTATGACCAACCCATATTTCTGCCCATAGACAGTGCGAGGCGACACACTTTCGAATTGCGCGCCAGGAATCGCATGACCAGCCTTTTCCTTAACCGTTTGACTATTGAATACTGCTATTGCATCATCCTGGATAGCCTGGGATGATCGGAATTGACCGGTACACGTGATGTACAGAACACACTTCCACTCACTGTTTGCGTGGCCAAAATAATGCGCCGGGGTAACGGTTGCTTGCTGGCTTGGAAAAGATCGGACCACCAAGAGCTGCGCGAATCCAAGCGATTGATGTAAGGCAAAATATCAAATGAGCCAGGCGATAGGAAGCGCTTGATTTCGCTTTCCCATTGTTGCCTGAGATTGACCGGGCATACAATGATGTGTGATAAATCAGGTATATTGCCGTCATGGGTATTCATTTTGCGACCAGCTAGACTAAAATTAGTAGTAATGAGAACGGAATGCAGATCCGCTCACCAAAATCTCCGGGGAATGTGCCTTTCTCCTTGTACACGTGGCTGTAATATGCGAGGCATGCTATCGTGCCCAAAACCTGCAGTGTTTTTCCCAATCCAACTCCGTCCATCAGCAGAACTGGTTTGCCTTCAAATGTGCGCTCGAGCATGCGATAGATCCCGACCAATTGATGCCATCGTGGCTCCAGCTCATGTCTCTTCAACGTAGCAGAATTCAGCCATGCCTGTCCGTCCTGCGACCACGGATCCATTAAACCGTCTGGGTCAGTCCATCGTTGGAAGAACGGAATCCGTTTCTCAGCCAATCCGAGTTTCTGCCAGAGAACATCATCAGTGAGCTTTGACAAATTTTCCACGCCTTCGGTCCAGGCTGGGTCAAGCGGCGCGTCGAGATCCAAATCAACACGTTCATCGGGATCGGCGCCGTCCATGTCTTCCATCGTCACCAGGAGGTATTGCGTGACGGCTGAGATCTCGTCCTCGCTTGCTAGATTGCGTAGCGCCTCGCGAAGGCTTTTCGGCAGTTCTATAATGAGACATTAGAAAGAATGTAAATGAGCAATGCAACGTATACTCACTATCCGTGTTCTCGCTTCCAGGCTCTTTGCGGACAACCTTGAGCATTTCTATCATGTCGGTCATGTATTGCTCCACGCGGGCACGCCGTTCTGTGTCGTCGTACCGAACATACAGACTTAGTAGTTTCCGGAGGTCCTTTAAAAATGACTTAATCGTGGCGGCTGTTGGTTTAGCCCCCTCTGCGCTGAACGCTTCCAAGCACCATCGGTGTCAGGACATGGGAATGACGACGACGAAAGGAATCTTTTACCTTTCCATAGTTCGGTCACTGTTCCAAACAGCGAGTCCATTGTTTGAATATCTCGAGTGACGCCCTTGCGGTAACGATTCCACGTCAAAGTCAGTATCGCCCGACAAAATTTACTGATCGCGGGTTTGAGGAGAGAACCAGAACCGACATATGCCTCATCGCCGAATAATTTTTGCGCTACGTCGCCTTGAACCTCGTATATTTGGGCAGCCTCTGCAAAGGGCAGCTATGTCATGTCGTGCTGTTAGTACGCACGTGAAGATTTCAATGACACATACCTCCTGAGTGCCGAACTCACACAATACCTGTGCAGGGGATCTACCCGTCCCAACTAAGACGTCGTCGATGATTTTGTTGATGCCCCATTGGGCTGAGCGTTTGCTGACGAAAGTCGCCCAAGCAGTGCGACCTACGCTGTCGTTGTCCTTGGCCCGCTTTGCCACGTATGCATCCTGCTTGCTGGTGGCCATGCCCCATACCTTCGTAGCGAATGCTTGTACATGATTGGCAACTCTGGTGGTCCATTCGGGAACATGCAACGCGAGACTGTCGTCGGTCGCGTTTTCGGCAGTCGCCCATGGCTCGCCGTGAATCCGCGAGATTGATTGCCAGGTCGGGATATTCCAAGGCAAGCCATCCTTGCCAAGCAGCAGCAGCGCAGCTGTGAGGGATTGGGATGGCATCTGTCTACGAAAGTGTTGATAGAATCACTATAGTTAGTTAGTTGAGTTGGCTTCGATGATAGTTAGAAGGGGTCGAAGGAAGAGAAGGGTTAGCGGGGGATATATCAGAGGGCGAGGTTCTTATAGCAGCTCGATGGAGGGAGCCGCGTGTCTGAGATCGCCGTGCCGATCAACACATGTTCGTACGCGAGGCGCACATCAATCATTTTATACTTAGCCGTTGATTCATTTCTTATCATGTCGGATCGATCATCGATTTCCCTTTTTAAAACAAACCTTAAAAATCTTATGGAATGGTTGGAACGGAATGAATATGCACGCTATCTTGCCCCATATGGCATTCTCACTTTTTATAGGTCCACTGTATATAGGTGTGACTGGTATTGAATATCTTCGCTATAAGGGAACTAACCGGTCATCCCCAATACTCGCTAGCAATGGTGTGCTTTTCATTTATTTATTTAATGATGAGTAGATCAGGGGCACGAGGGCATGGCCGTCTTGGACGGCCAACCAGCCACAGGACTGAAGGTCACGTGACCAACGCTCGGGCATGATGCAATAGCCGTCTTGGACGGCCACCTCGCAACACGAACTGATGATCACGTGACCGACTCTCACACCGTGATGAGATGGCCGTCTAAGACGGCCATCCTGCTCGGCAACGTGTCGATCATGTCTCCCAGTTACATCTCGCCTGACAATACAAACGGAGTGATGTCACGACCGACTATGTTTACTTAAATCCTCAAGTTCAATTGAACCTCGGCGGCACGACAACAATAGTAAGGAAATGCAAGACAGTGAATGAGTGATTGAAAGAAGGCGAAGGACTGCATTTACGGATGAAAGATGCTCAGGTAAGGAAATACCGCGCGCGACACATTAACAGGCTGATGATGACGACAATCACCCTCCCACTCATGTCGTAGCTGGCCATTAATGAGTATCATTACACGTCATTCAAGTGTAGCTTTCCTCTCGATGAAGCTCATCGGCAACCAGGGATGACCGTCCAAAGACAGCCAAAGAAGGCATTTATAGCGCATGTTATCGATCCGTTGAATCGCTTTGCTGCATGTTGGTAAAGCAGCTGCGTGACTTTTACAGATCCGTCGTTCAAGATATTCACCGCCTGTCTTCTTGGTCAATGATATCTCACTGCACCACACTGATCACCATACTCGGGAAGTGCCGCTGGCGCCGGCGACAACCTTGCTTGAAAAGAGGGAAGTGCAGAGATAGTAATGGGGGTACACTACAGTGCACATTTGTATAAGGCTGTTGCTGTCAGTCCCACGGAGGCTCTCTACGTACCAGCAAGACCGCAGATGGATCGCACCCTCTCTCCAGTAGGACATGCCATTTACGACGAGTTCCGGACAATCCACTGATTTACTCGCGGAGGATGATCGTCTGGCCCTCTTTGCGGGTGGATAGGGGTCGTCGCGCAACTTGGACGAGCGGAACGAAGCATAGTAGTTGAGCCTGAGGTCAGCGTGATTTTGGGGTTGCGCGGTTGTCGTTTGCTATGCTACATGCCTATCAACCAATGAGTGTTCTGTTTCCTGCTGCTGGTTTGTGTGCTGTCTACCACATCGGTTCCTCGTAGTTCTTGCCTGGTTCATCTGTAACGTACGTAACGTATATATACATACGTTCACATGCCGTTAAGGAGAGAGTGTATGTACTGACTATTAAATGTCGCAAGAATAGGTAACTGCCCAATGAACCACGATAAGACAGCACAGGTTAAGGGACATGGCTTGTCTTCATCTCGGTCCCTCCAGTGGCCAAGTTCCCGGTATAGCTCCTTCTCCCATCCGGCTGGGCTCGCGAAGCGTCTCCGGTGGAGCGGTCCATTCGACCTTTCTCGATCACCCTCACGGGGGGGGTCAAGGGCCTCTGGCGTTGCAATGGCGGGCCGAAACCAGGCTTCACTGAGTCCTGTCTTCCCTTGAGGTCTGGTGTCGAGTGTCTCTTGGACATTTGTTTTGAAGCAAATGCGACGCTGGGACCATAGATTGGAACGACTCAGTACGCCTGTCAGGCATCGCCACCGACGTGGCAACGTTACCTCCCGTCTCAAGTCTGGCGACCTGCCTTGGCAAAACGGCAATCCCTTGCTGCAATCGCCGTCGGTATCCAGGTACGTGTGTCATTGAGCCAACCTGTTTGATAGGGAGGGTCTGTCAAACGAAGGACAGAATACTATCTAGCAGTACCGTGTTTATATATGTGCGAATTACCTAAAAGGACCACAGCCGTCTTGGACGGCCATCGCGCACTGGCCTGCGTTTTCTGATATTGTGTTATTGTGTTTATTGTGTATGTGTACATTGATGTTTGTTTATGTGATGGTACCATCGGGTGGGACTTGGCCGTCTTGGACGGCCATCTGGCATGGAGCACTGCCATCACGTGACCCACTCTCGCTCCCGTGCAATGGCCGTCCAAGACGGCCACCATGCCAAGCAATGAATTGCTCATGCCATCCTAGCTCGCTGCGGGCCCGACTTCGACTGGACGTCACACGGTCAAGGATGTCCTCAGGTTTAAAGGAGCCTTGTCAACACTTCAACAGTCAATAAACACTCAACACCAGAAACTGGAATGAATGCATGAAGAACTAACTAACTAGACGGCCACGGTTACATTAGATTCTCAGATAAGAAAACATCAAAAATGATGGAACAATGGAAGCTGAAGAAAAGACCGAGTGCGACTTAGCTACAAGTTTAGTGATGACGGGATCTGCTGCTGCCTCCATCGTAACTGGACCGGCTTGGATGTCTGCCCAACAGCGCATGATGGAGCATTATCACACGTCATCATCCAAGACGGCCCAAGGTGGCCAGTCAACGAACCACTTATCTATCCGTTGTGATCCATTAATCCCAACCCGCATGTCACTTGTTGAGATACTGACACATCAGATTTTGGGAGATTTAGGATAGGTTTGAATGACAACAGAATGTCTTAATTTGGTATACTATTTGAAGTGTTGACATTTTGCTTGCCATTTAAACCTGTCCCAAATCTCCCAAAATCTGATGTGTGATCGAGACGGCCCGAATTCGAGCGAAACGTGTAAGAAATGGAATCATGTCTGACGAGGGACAAAGGGCGCAAGCCTGGGTGCGGCCCACCCAGACTACACAAAATGAAATAGCAAAAGGTATATAACGGTTGCTACCACCAATACGATCGATGTGAGACGAGACGCCTGCTCGCCCTCATATAACCCGCCTGCCTGCCTGAGCCTCCGCGTGTCCATACAGGCTGCCTCCGTATTATAGTCTCCTCATTGGTTGGACCCTAAAAAATCGCCAATGCAACGGCGTGCCTTCTGCAGAGGTAATTACCTTGCTTGGCAAGGTTTCTGCCGCAGCCATATCCCAGTCCCTTTCCGCGTCCACCTTTCTTCTGCATCGTCGTACTTAGGTCAGTACAAATTTCAGGCCGCCACGTCCTCGACTCACATGCCCCGATGCATCCTTCCGTCAATCCTGAAACTCCCTTCACAATGACTTCCTCCAACCAAATGTCCGTCATCGCCAATGTGACTCGCACAGATGCTCATTCCTACCTCCCCACCATGGATGGCTCCACCACTGTTCAACCGTGTCTGTCGCCTCCAATGTTGTCCCTCTATCGAATGTACTGTGTAATCTCGTCTCCCAAATTTCCATCTGATCTCGCTGACACTCCCCCTCATCTAATTTGGACCTAGCATGACAGTATACGATCGCACCCAGCTGCTGATTCCCTCAATTGAATGGCACCGAGGCAACCAGGCGGCATTTCACCATTCTACAGTGCAGAATCTCTCGACAGCGCCTACTCATGGCGTTGCCACGAAGCAGACTAAGTCAACTCGAAGTGGTAGGTCAGGCACAGTTTGAAAAACCGGAAGTGTAATGAACTGAGCTTCCAACGAAGTCGCTGCAGCATTCTATCTATCCAATCAACGTCGTTGCATGACGACAAAGGAAGGCTTCGAGTTGAATACTCGCACCGTCAAACTGTACACAATAGTCGTATAATTCGAATCGAAGTGAACTTACCTCAAGATAAGCTCAGTTCGATGGCAACACTAGTCAGTCGTCCCCATTGGCCAAATATTATAGATGAGAGGGCGATCGCACAAGTACTTTCTGTGCACGAACTATGTATATATTATGTATGTATTTATTTATTGACAAGCCACATTTGGAATCCTACCCATGGGTTTTTGAAGGCGTATTAAAAGTTCGCTCGTGCAGGTGCGAATTTTTCCCTAAATGAGAAAGCAGTAAGCATTTTTTTGAAGTGCACATGCACACATGATTCGGCACCTGGTCTTGGCGTTGGTGGGGCCGTCTTGGACGGCCAGCAGTGCATGGGGGTTTAAACTCACGTGACCCCTCCCCATCTCGCAGAGCAGTCTTGGCCGTCTTGGACGGCCAAACGCAATGGCGTGTCCGTGGGAACGCCTTACGTCATCGAGCCACGCTCTATGCAGTTGGCCGTCTAAGACGGCCACGTGATGTTGGGCAGCGACAGGCCAATCTTCTTTGAGAGGCCTCATGGGTGCAACATGCGGTGGGCATGGATGCAACTAACCTCGTTGACTATGTACCATAACCTACCAAAACTGGATAACCAAACCAACCAAACCAACCACCAATCAACCACCTCCCATTTGGACCATCTGCCGGGTGTGAAATCAACTCCATTTTCGACCATCTTTTTAGCCATCCGATCAACTGCACGGGGAAGCATATTAGATGACATGACAGAACATAACCAGCAGATACATATCTAGAATCCATCTCAGACGAACAGGGGTTTCCTTATAGGGAACCCCACTTCCTAAAAGGGAACCCCATGGGGTTGCGCTGGGTTAGGAGTACCCCCCCGAGGTGCTCAGGGTTGGCACCGGAAAGCCGACCCTGGGCATGCTCATAACCTAACGATTGATGATAGATGCAACTGATTGGGAAATGCATTCGGAGTGCACACTGATGGAAGTATTTTACTATGTACTGACAACTAATACAACAACCGTTCCAATTCAACCTCACTCATACCTCAAAATAAAAATCTTCCCTTCCTTCACCGACAAAATCACGGCTCCCTGACTCTGATCAATATTGATTGTTTCCACCCCATCCAAATCCAGTTCTTCTGGGATTTCCAACGTCCGGACAATCGCCTCCTCTCTGGTTCTACCACCACCATTGGAAGCGTGCCCCTTCCCATGCTGGCGATCGTTCGTTGTATGGACAGGCGGGAATGTTACGAACCGTAGACACTTGGGCACACGGTGACGTCGCAGATCAAATATCGTTCCGTCGCCCGTATGCAGATCCGTCGTTGTCTGCACACCCAGAGAAACCGGAGCCGTCCCCATGCCCTCAAACAAATCACTCGAGCCTTCCTCCCCGCTACCCTCCACGCCGTCCTCTTCTTCACTATCGGTAAACGGTGCGGCGTCCCTGACAAGTCGGGATGCATCGACACCGTACACACCTCCAGGTTCAGCAGCGTATTCTACCCACACGGCGTGTCCGAAGTCGACGGCGACTAATGGCCTCGGTCGATCCCCAGTATCCTCGTCGTCACCATTATCCGCTGGACTATCCAGAACACAAACGACCTCAAATGGCGTTGAGACATACCACAAGTGTAACATCTCGTCGTCTTCGTTCCCGTCATCTTCTCCGGCACTCGAACCCGAATTGTCAGCATTGGTAGGCCGAGTGATTGGAACCTTGAAGTAATGCTGAGCAAGCACGAATCGGGTACGGTGCGTTTCTGGATTGTGTGCTGCCAGTAGGACAACGGTGCAGCTTAAACGGGGGACACCAGGTAACGTCGGCCACCACTGTCTCACAAAATGCGCAGATTCTGGGTACCACGGTGGGAACGGGTATGGATTTGGAGCGGGTTCGGGTGACTGAATGATAGGAGCAAGTGACGTAGATCGTTGAGCCACCGCTGCGGCTAGAAGTTGCATTGCCGGTGCAGACGCGGACGACGAGCTCGACCCCGATAACCCGTTCTGACGTTCGACCTCCTCATGATGCACGTCATCTTGTTCCTGGGCATTTCGACCTATGATCTCCCTCATCTTCCCCTTTCCTTTTGAACGCGACAGCTCGTAGAAAGACTGAGAAGGCGAACCATCAGCAACAGTATCACCCTCGACAGCTCCTTCTTTGCCTTTTCCTTTGAAACTACTCTCCCTCGACGGTTCCGTAAATCTCACGCCTGTGTCCTCGTCTACGAGATCCCCGATGTTACCACCATCACTAGGCGACCCCGCCGAAGACGAAGGTCCAGGAACCGGCTGTACATCCAATAGCGAAAATGTCTCCAAGGTCGTTGGCGTCGATGACGGAACGTCTCTCCCCGCGCCAGGTGTGGCACCAACTCTTGGAAACACAAACTTTTTCGAAACCGATTTGATGGGGGGCAACCGTGCCGAAACCGAAGGTAGATGATGGCGCCGTATAAATACTGAATCTTGTTTCTGGGCCTCGGACTCGGATTCCTCTCCAGTACTACCATCATTACAACTGATACTTCCATTTGCGGTTCTGGGACCGAGTTGACTGCTCAGCTTCAGAGCTCCGTTGCGTGGGCGAGAGTAACCGCGCAGAGCACCGAGAGGGTAGAAGTGTTGGTAGGCGGCGTCGGCTTCTTCCGAGTGGATGACAATTTGATCGTTGTGGAGGATGCAGGACCAGTTAGAAGATATGAGCTATGGGAGATGTCAATGCACACGTGGATCGACTAGTAACATAGTCGGGAAAAACTTACACAACCTACACCCGTATCCACATAGATATACTCATCCTTGTCCCAATCGAGTAAAACGTACAAACCTACAGGAAAGACTGAGACAGCTCTTGACACGACGGACCAGATACCTACCAATAGTATTGCTACTTGCAAGCCACACGAATGCGCTCAATAGACGCTTGGGAGGATCCAGTAAAAACACGTTCATCACGACGCCGGTCGTATAGAACGATGTCAAAGGGAGGAAAGTGGGTTTCGCGATGGCGGTCTCTCCAGCACATCCTTTTGGACGTGTTAGCGGTTCAGAATTGCGCATCGTGGTAGCCATACGCGCCCCATCTTGAAAGAGAGAACGCGGAGATGCATCTGCAGACGCTCGATTAGAGTGTGAAACCATTAGTTGTTCTTCACAATCCACACTTCCCAGATCGACCGGTAACGCTGTCGATGACGACATCGGCGAACTGCGGGGGCTGGTAGTCGCCGAGGATGTCGTTGTCATCACAGTAAGACACTTCCAATTATTCGGGGAGGACGCTACCGACAAGGGAGGTGACATGACGGGTGATTTTGGTTGTGACACATGAGACGTGTCAGTCAGAATTGACGGGTTCGACGAAGGGGACGAGAATGGACTGGTACATTCCGGAACTTCAGGAGGGAATGCCAACTTCATCAAAACAAATTCCATAACCCGATTGTCATCATAGCTACCCGCTACGTTGAGAATGTGCCAACGAATGACGGAATGGTTCACTTACGATCCCTTAAGTACTCTGGCCATCGTAAAGTATACGGCTCGTTCGTCAAACTCGACACGACATTTCCACAACTCCCACTTTCTGTCGTTTGCGGCATCTGCATTTGCTCCGATACCGCCATGATTGTTGGTATGATTGGAAGACCCAGGCATCCTGCGTAACTGTGACATGAGCGACCTTGGGTCCCACTCCGCAAGGCAAACATCACGAGCAACATCCCAACATACGACACGTCCACTCTTGGTTGCACAAAGCGTATATGAGGCTGTTATCGGAGACAACCAATCGATTTCTTCGTTGGGAGGTGCCGATATCTTGATGTACCACCGACCTTGATGTTTTCCAGCGCCCAAGGACGAATCGGGAGTGGTCAGCAAGGGTGACGATCTTGCGGGTCTTGGTGCGCGTACTCTCCAGGCTTTTTCGAATGTATGAGCTCTATCCACGGCTTTGATGAGGTTGTCGGTGGAGATATCTGCCAGTCTCCGGAACGCAGGTAATGGTAATGGTCTGGAACGGCAGAGCAAAGCATGAGCCAAAGAGCGGTAGACTGGACGCGTAAGAGTGAATGATCTCAGGGATTTGCATGTCTGGGATGTTTCAGGTCAAGCAGATCTATGTACTTGAAAATGGACGTCGACATACGGCTTGCAGGCTGTGAATATCGTCGACGTCGAGGTACTGGGCGATGTGGAACAAGAGATCGTAGGGCAGCGTGGGCAGAGACATGCCTCGTCCACTAATTCGAGGCAAAGCAGTGACGAAGAGATCAGAAGGGCGACTTAGTTTGTACTTGATTGCTCACGTGACCGCCCCACGGTGAGCCGCACGCAACGAACAGTCCGTGCCACCAGGTACTTATTACTTGTAGATAACAGATAGTCCTAATGCCGAGAACGTTTGGTATGTACTACTAGTATGTCGTTCCTTGCCGTGGCGGATGCTGTGATGCTGACTTGAATAGTTTTTATATACACACGAGGAGCTCTCGAGATACTCATTTGGTCGTACTTGTACAACCCAACAGCACAGGATTATCACCCCACTGCTTGCACAGGTTCTGTTGCGACAGCTGACTGGTATAAAGGCCCGCGATATAACTCGAATTTCCCCCGTCTAAGTGTGCCGCACGATGGTCGCATCTCAGGGCCAGATGTACAGAGCCATTCAGGAGATCCAACTCAGAAACAACCGTCCGACCATCGACTACTCGAAGCAACGGCTCGACAACGGCAGCACGGTTAGCACACGGGAGCGAATCGTAAAGGACGTGCGTTCAATATTGCCTTCATTGTGACAACTCGGGGCTAATCACCTCGATAAGGTCCTCGCACCAGCCACAGACGTACCCACCGATTCTCAATTCTTCGCCGCGCCAGACCGCACCAAACCCAACCTCCCCTTTTTGAAGAACCACTTCTTCAGAGAGGGTCGGATAAAAGACGATCATGCACTTTGGATCATCGACAAGGCAACAGCGCTGCTCCGGGCGGAACCGAACGTCCTCGACGTCGACGCTCCCATCACAGGTCAGCATTCACCCATCGCTTTGTTTACGATCTACCGCTATCGCAATTCACACGCTGACACCTCAGCTTATAGTCTGTGGAGACATCCACGGTCAATATGTCCGCCCGTCTTTTCCGCATGTCCCTGATGTACAACTGACGTCACACGTACAGTACGACCTCATGAAGCTCTTCGAGAAAGGCGGAAGCCCAGAGACGACACGATATTTGTTTCTGGGAGACTACGTAGATCGAGGATATTTCAGCATTGAGGTACCATCCCTCTCCCACATCGTCTATCCAACTCACTGCCTCCTCTTCAGTGTGTACTCTATTTGTGGGCGCTCAAAATATACAACCCAAGCGCGATATTCCTTCTCCGTGGAAATCACGAGTGCCGTCGTCTGACCGAATACTTCACCTTCAAAATTGAATGTACGTCCCCCCGTCATCTCAATTGATCAGTATTCAGTCGTTTCAGGTAAACATAAGTACTCCGAGCGTGTGTATGATGCTTGCATGGAGTCGTTCTGCGCCCTCCCTCTCGCAGCGATCATGAACAAGCAGTTTCTCTGTATACATGGTGGACTCTCCCCTGAACTTTTTAACATTGACGACCTCCGAAATGTGAGTCCCGTAGGATTCTCCTGTTCTCACTCCGTGTTGCGGGATTTGGACCTCGCTTACACCCCGCTAACCCCTTTGCTTACCTATTTAGATAGACCGCTTCCGCGAACCACCCACGCATGGGTTGATGTGCGATATCCTCTGGTCAGACCCAACCGAGGATTTTGGGTCTGAAAAAACCACAGAAGGTTTCTTGCACAACCAGGTCCGGGGTTGCTCCTACTTCTATACGTAAGGATCCTCCATGGTAGAAAGCTCATCATATTGAGCTCGTTTTTCCTCCTGCGTAGGTATGCTGCAACCTGTAAGTTCCTTGAACGAAACAATTTGTTATCGATCGTACGTGCGCACGAGGCCCAGGACGCTGGGTAAGTTCATTATGTTTTCTTCCATCCCATCGATGAGCCTTGAGCGCTGACTGGTGTGGACAAACGATGCGTGTAGCTTCCGGATGTACCGAAAAGCCCAGAACACAGGCTTCCCAGCTCTTATCACGATATTCTCGGCACCGAATTATCTTGACGTATACAACAACAAGGCTGCCGTGCTGAAATACGAGAATAATACGATGAATATCACTCAGTTCAACTGCACACCTCACCCATATTGGCTTCCGAATTTCAAAGATGTTTTCGAGTGGAGTTTGCCATTCGTTGGGGAGAAAAGTCGGTTTCTCTTCTGTTGCCACTTCAACAACATGGCTGACGACTGTCTCGCGGCCATCGATTGTAGTCACGGACATGCTTGTCGCGGTCCTCAACACGTGCACGAAAGAAGAGCTCGAAGAAGAGACTACTACATCGATGGCGGCTTCGCCTTCCCATTCCGAAGACAGAAGACGCGTCATCAAAAATAAGATTCTCGCTGTAGGTCGTATGGCTCGCGTGTTCGCCCTTCTTCGGTGTGTCCATTCTTTCTTTGAGTAGTGAGCTGCCATAAATGACTGTGCCCACGATATCGGATCGAATTATGTAGCGAAGAATCAGAGAATGTTTCTGAGCTCAAAAGCATATCTGCAACGGGGAAGTTACCCTACGGCACACTAGCTCTTGGCGCAGAAGGCATCAAAAAAGCGATCATGAGCTTCGAAGATGCGTACGTGTCGTTCCCCCCTGATATTTTGACTTTCTTCACTCCCTCGCAGACGTCGATCCGATATCGAGAACGAACGACTTCCACCAGTGTTGTTTGACAAGGTTCCGGATAGGACTTTCCTGGCTCGTTCACTGCCTCTGCCCTCATTCCCCAGCACTTCGACTGTAAACCCAAACATATTGCCAAACCCGCACTCGCACTCACACTCGCAATTACACTCGCGCCTCAACCGCCCACCCACACCCTCCGATGACGAACGCTCGGGCACACCCCTCCTCGATCGTGCGTCCTCACCTACAGGGAGTTCGTCTAGTATAAGTTCACCCCCAACACCTCCACCACCTTTCGTAGCTGTGAGTGAGCGTCGATCGAAGAGTCCATCGTCGATGTCCAGGAGTGTGCAGAGTACGATTTCGATGATTCAGGCGGCGTTAGATGGGAAGAGGGGTGGTGGAAGTTGATTTTTTTTTTCTGATTTGTTTTTAGGTAGGGTGGCCAGTGTGTTCAATATGGATTCACTCGTGGATTTTATGTGAGGCACCTTGGGGAATGCCGCTTCCTACTTCGACCTACATTACATAACACAACTAATCGGACTCTCGCACCACGCTGCAGACATTTTTCGCACATGTCCTTCGTTGATTAGTCCGAAGTTACTCCGTCAATATTTCAATCGTCGTGTGTTAGGTGACTAGGCAACGTACACCTCGAATACCGTGCTAAAATCAAGCAACCGCAGCCCACCTCACCCACGGACAACCCCGAAGGCTTCTGGGTGTCCGTCTCGTGTCGCCATCTCGTTGCATGACAAATCAAATGTCTCTACAGTGGACCTGCGGCATCGCCGTGCACAATGCCATATGTGAATGAATGATATTATGATTGGTTGGTGAGGGTAAGTCTTTCATTTTGGGTCACCGGAATGGATTGCATCGTGACGACGTGAAATGTAGGAGCCATCGCACCCCCATCGCCTTGAACTCCATGAGGTAGCCTGATCATGTTACATATCAACACGAGTTCTGCACGAGCGAAGTGGCTGGTACAGTGGCACCTTGCAAGTTGGGTCCCCGCCAGCGCCAAGTCTTCTTCTACCACTACCATAACCCATGAGCATGCCATCTCTTCCGAGTTTCAACTTCCTTAGTTCGTGGAGTGGAACCCCGACCACGAAAACGCTGCCGCTTCCACCTAAAGTCAGCTATGACGAGCCCGTGCTGCCATTACATGCGGAGAGCTGGGAAAATGTAGACGGTGTCTCCCCTACTGCGCCGTCGACGTCTGCATCCATCGATGACCACGATGGCGACTTTGTTGACGTCCCCGACGCCGGCACCGGTGGCGAAGATGATCACCCTACCATTCTCCATAATTCCCAGGGGACTTTGCCTCCTCGCCGGCAACCCAGCACCCATCCAGCACGTGCAGCGCAGCAGCCCGAGACCGACTCCCACAGAAAGGCTCGTCAAGGGAAAGCCCGGGCGCCCCGGGAACAAAGCAGATCGTCCACCATTACCTTCAGGAGAGAGTTACTTGATGCCGAGGTTGACGCTGTCCTCAAGGAGGAGAATGACGGCCTGAAGGCGACCGTACGGAGGCAGACCGAAGAGACCGAACGGCTGCGGAAAAAAATCCGAGACGACTGCGAGCGATTCAGCGCGGAGAAAATCGCGACTGAGAGTATGTTCAAGGACGAAATTGAACGGTTACGATCGACTCTGCAACAAAACGTGCGTCAGGTAGATGTCGTGACGGTGGAGCGCGATCGTATACGGAGAGACAGGGATGGAATCGTTACCAGCCTCACGGCCGAAAACGAGAGGCACAAGGCGACGTTAGCAAAACACGCAGAGGAATTCAAAGCCGCGTTGGAGGAGATGAACCGTGACCGGGTACAGGCCCATTCCGACTTGCACAAGCTACGAAAAACATTGGATAATTACTCGGCTCAGCTGGAAGGAAGTTTCATGCACAACGAGGCTCTTCTAAAAGAGAACAAGGAGCTACGCGCAAAGGTCAAACAGATTCCTGATTTAATCCGGCAACGCGAGGCGCTGGCTAGGGATATTGAAGTTGCGAGGGAGGAGTCTTCGACGCTGAGGAAGGAGTATGGCCAAATGACGACCCTACTGGATGATCGTACATCGGAACTCAAGGGAGCGCAAAGCTTCCTTACCACTGCAGATGCTTTTTCTGGAACGGAGGTCCTCAATACGTTGCAGAGACTCAACTCGGAGGTCCTCCAGCATACGGCATTCATAGCCGAGTCCATGATAGAGTCTTACATGCCGGACAATGCACTCATGAAGACGGAGGAGCAGATGGCGGGAGCGACTCGCGTAACTGGCGTGATCGGACGCACCATTGTGCACTTCCTCGGGACAAAGAAACACAGTGATGACCCCATCCTCGTACAGATCGCTTTCCAGGCATACTTTGCTCACGTGCTTCAATGGATTGCTCGTGCCTGGAACATCGGTGGAGATGAAACTCAGAACCGGCTCATCGACGACATATATGAGAAGGTACGCGATACAGGTGAGTAGTCCCACAAGGTCTTAGGGGGAGCTAACGTCCTGCAACCCGCAGAGGCACAGGCTATATCCGGTCGTTGGCGTGCACTCACGCGCGGCAACATTCCTCGGCGGCAACGTGACGAGCTTCAACTCACTTCTCTGCTCACCACAAAGATTCTCTCCGGCCTTGTTGATATCCTCTTAGCTGCCGGATGCAATGCAAATCAACCAGAGCTCATTACGACACTGTCCTCCAAGTTCAGCGACAAAATCTCGTTCCTCGTCACCTTGGCCGTACGCGTAAACAAAATTGTCGGCGAGGACGTTACCTCAGGTGACTTGGAAGTCTTGACGGTTCCTCCTGCATCCCTCTTTGACCCCTCCAGTATGGAAGATGTGTACAATGAGGCATCTTCTCGGGCTGGTGCCAGAGTATTATGCACGACAGACCTTGGTTTGCGGAAGCGAGTCAGGGTGTCTACGACCGGCGAAAAAGAAAAGCAGTGGGCGGTAACCACACTGCTTAAACCGAAGGTGGCTCTTGAGTCCGTCGTTGAGATCATGGATGATTGAGGAGGTGACTTGTATTGCACATGGAATCGGATATATGGGTTATGTGATTTAGGAATCCTCCACCTTGATTCGTTTCTTATCTAGTTGTAGCATCGTGTTAGTTACTTCTTCGTAGATCCGAGGATGACATTTATACTCGCCTATGGTAATGCTCTCCTGAGAGAGTGCTCTCTTAGGCACCGTGTGGCCAATTGCTTTGGCAGAGTCAATGCCACGATGTATCTTTGTTCCAGTTTCGATCTTTTGATCATGAAGAGTACATGTTGGACAACCGGATGCAATCAGTTGTATGTTCTGGTCCAGAGTGCTGAATGCATCGAGTAGCTCTGCAGATGGCTGGTAATCCCTGTCAACAAATGCATGACCTAATCATATGTTAGTAGTAGTTCTCCGCCTGTGCTTCCCTGTCTTACTCAAGGCTGCCTCAGTTCCAGGAGCCACCCCACCCTGATCAATCTCGACTTTGATGAGGCCAAGTTTACTATCCTCTTCTGAGTCAGGCTTGAAAGATGGCAAAATGCCCTTGGCATCCTCCTCTGATAGCAAACTATTGGAATTTGTTAAAAGAGCTCTGGCAGGCTGACAACTCACCCAATTCATATGGGTCACACTTTCCCAAAAACTCTTGGGGGTCACATTCAGGCTGTTGCTTTATGCCCATTTCAATGTGTCCTTGGGGGATGGGCAAAGCAAGAGATGTTAGAGTAGAAGGAAGCTTGGCCAGAGATGGGTGTGGATATGGCGACTTGATGGGTACTGAATGGAGTGGTAAAATATTTGGAAAAAACTCCTCCCAGTTGTCTGAGAACGCCAACATGAATCAATTTGAGTTTTCCAGATATATAAGCACTTACGGTTGGCTGGATCACCATTATTCCTCCAATTATACAGAAACACCAGAGTAGACTGTCCAGCACCACCATTATGTTTCCACCCTTTCACAAAGGTCGGCCAGTGATGTTCACCTAGCAGTGGTGAGATGTCCGTCTCAAGTGGGAGCTGTATAATCATCTCATCATGCTAAATTCGTTTGTCTTCGGTTTGGACTGGTAGGTCATGTACACTTACAGTTTTCATTCGATATATGGACTCTATGTTGGGGATACTGCGACTCCTACCTGCTGCATCCCAAAGTATGTAGGCAATCCATGTCCCTACTCGATCATAATCTTGTTGCGTTCTTTTCGGTGGAGATGCAACAGACCACGGTCTGATTATAACGATGTAAGTAGCAGGAGGTGGGTCCGCATATGGTGGGCCTCTTGACTTGGGCATGCGACTCCTTGTGCTTTTGTTGTGGGATGAACCCAGTACCACGTGAGTGATGGCTAAGACTTACAATATTGCCAAATCTTTTTATGAGTTCGTAAGTTGTCAAGATGTGGTACGTATATCTTTGCAGATGTGTTTGAGCAAACGAGGCGCTGCACGAGGTAGCGTCGAGACGACGACGAGCCTAGAAAACACGGATCGAACGAGTTCGAGTGCCAGTGGAAAGTCAGTCACGTCGAATGACAACCAGTTCAGCGCACACCCTTCCTGGCAGTAGTAAACAAACGAACGCAAGTCGGTCACGGGCCGTGCCAATATGATAATCTCACCGCCTGTCCCTCTCACTAGTAGTGCGTGATCTCCTTCAACTAATTGAAACCGGTGCAACACTCAGCCTTCTCCTCTCCACTACGTTGCGAACGCAACAGACACGAAGACTAACTCCCACCAGTGCCATGGAAGCCGTCGTGCCCCAGGAGATAACTAGCGAACTCACACAGATCCTGGCAAATCTCGTGCTCGGTGACAACAAAATTCGCTCAAAGTACGAGATACTAGTAGTTCGCTTGCCTCTTCAACTGACACTGACCATCCGTTATCATAGTGCTGAGAAGGTAGTTAATGATCGTCTCGCCCAAACGCCGGACCTTTATCTGCTCGCGCTGGCTCAGTTCGCCATTGCAGCAGACACAGAAGTTGTGAGTACTGACACCCGACCAAATCCTTCCGGATGATCGCAACCGATGTATAGATGAGATCATTTTCGCTTGTTCTTCTCCGACGACTTCTCTTTCGCTCTCCTCCCCAACAACACCAAAAAGATCCACGGATGACGCTCTACGACCATATGTCAACCCAGGCCCTTACGACTCTCGAGCGCCTGCTACTCCATTCCTTGTCCCATGAGCCATCAGATTCAGTACGGAGAAAAACAGTTGACACCGTCTGTGATCTTGCTAACAACGCAATGAGCCGCGGGCGCCCGTGGCACGCCCTTCAGGCTCAAGCGTTTAGCATGACACAAGTTACAGAGACCGGTTTTCGTGAATGTGCTTTCAGAGTGTTCTCCGGAAGCCCGAACCTTGTCATGGATCTACAAACCGAGGCCGTCCTCTCCGTTTTTCAAAAGGGCCTGCAGGACGCTCATAGTGTAGACGTACGCCCACCTTTGAAGCCTCTAGTTCATTTATCATTCCTCACTTCCTGTCCTTCAGGTGCGACTGGCTGCCCTCAGAGCATCCGTCTCTTACCTGACCGCTTCAGATATACACCAATTGTCGCAATCTCTATCGCTACTCTATCCAATGCTAGAAACCCTTCCCTCGCTACCCAACCTACATCTCAAGACATTTTTAAGTTCCTTGACATCGCTGTGCTCCTCACGTCCACAATTGTTTGCTCCTCATCTTCCCGCCTTGCTGTCGTTCTTGCGTGCATTGATAATGCCTTCCGCTGATCCAGGGCCTACGCCTACCGTTGCAAAGCCGTTTCCCACCACCAGCCATTCATTTTCCTTCCCGCCAGAGCAGACGCAGGAAGATGAAGAAAACTCTGAAACCGCGGAAGATGAAGATAAAGAGCAAGTTAGGAGGGCGGCGTTGGAGCTCATGGTCAGTCTGAGTGAGGCGAGGCCGTCCCTGGTTAGAGGAATCGAGGGGTGGACACCTGCTATCGTCCGAGCCTGCCTCGAGGGTATGGCAGAACTTCCTGAGGATGGTTTGGAAATTTGGTTGGAGACGGATGTAAGTGTCCTGCCCTAGTTAACCCTTCGAGATAACCCTCGCATATAGCCTTGCGACGATGCCACCGATGAGAATTATCCGTATGTGTACGATCAAGCTTTGGATAGGCTCGCCTCTGCTTTAGGAGGCAAGGAAATTCTTCCGCCCGCGTTCCAACATATTCCATCCATGTTAGCAAATTATGACTGGCGACAGCGGCATGCAGGTTTGATGGCGATTGCAGCGATTGCAGAGGGCACAAGTAAGGTGTGTCCATCACTAGCATGTATTTGTTGTCCTCGAAAGCCTTTTTCTTCCATACAGATAATGCAAATCGAACTAGGAAAAGTTGTAGAGTAAGCGAACACATTCAGGGGACCTCCATTACATCTAATCGTCTGGGTGCAAGCCTTGTAATACCCATGTTCAAAGATGGTCACCCCCGCGTCCGCTACGCTGCATGCCAGTGCTTGTACGTTCAAGTTTATAAGAGTGCGGCCCTGCGCTGATCGTAGCGCCCAGAGGCCAGCTGTGTACGGATTTGGAGGTAACGATGTTCGGTTTCTGCCTGCGCTACAGCATCACCACTGACGTCTGTATTCCAGCAGATCATCCAAGAGAGGCACCATCAACAGTTGTTTTCCGCTTTAATACCGACATTAGAAGCTTCAGAACACCGGTAAATGGGCTGGCTTTGTCGCTCTGTGCTAGCGTAATCTTGTCTCTACTAGAGTTCATACACACGCTGCCGCGGCCCTCATCAACTTCTGCGAGGGCGTCGAACATGATACTCTGGTCCCTTACCTCGACCTCATCGTAGAGCGATTGCTGAGAATGTTGAATGTAAATTCTGAACAAGGCAAGCAAGAGAAACGCTACTGCCAGGAACAAGCGATTACGAGTTTAGCTATGGTTGCGGATGCTAGTGAGACTACGTTTGCAAAGGTAGTCGTTCCTCGGACTCGTATATTTTCCTCTTACTCTTCATTAGCATTATGCATCCATTATGCCCCTTCTCCTGAATGTGCTTCGGAATGCAAATAGCGCCGACCACCAAAAACTTCGCTTTAAAGCTATGGAGTGCGCTGGTCTCATAGGTTGGTTCTACCAAAGCTTGTAGCTATGTCATCTCATATGAAGCGAAAGCTGTTGCTGTGGGCCGC
The DNA here is from genome assembly GCA_024663475.1 of Pisolithus thermaeus. Classification (NCBI taxonomy): domain Eukaryota; kingdom Fungi; phylum Basidiomycota; class Agaricomycetes; order Boletales; family Pisolithaceae; genus Pisolithus; species Pisolithus thermaeus. The sequence goes on along the minus strand of JANFAF010000120.1, from coordinate 190,807 downwards.
GACATTTTCCGGCCCGACTCACGTACCATCATTGATGCATTGATTAATATCCAAAGTCTGTCGACTGTCTCTTCCTCTCCTTATTCGCAGATTGAAAGGAATCACAGATTCTCCTATGGAGTCTTCGGATACAATGCTTGCTACGTATTTAATAGCAACGTGGGCAAAAATATGCCAAGCACTTGGCCCAGAATTTGAACCCTACCTTCCCGTCGTCATGCCTGCACTACTGAACGCAGCGAGCGCCAAGGCCGACGTTTCAATTTACGGTGAGGATCCTTTGTATCCCGTCAAATAGACAATGTTAATGTTAATCGCACCTTCCCCCTGCTTGCAGACGACGACGACGGTAATTGCGAGCGAGAGGGATGGGAAACTATATCGATGGATGGCCAGATTGTCGGGATTCGCACGTCGACCATCGACGAAAAGTGTCAAGCATTTGATACGCTGGTGATCTATTGCAGTGTGCTGGGAGGACGCTTCGGGCCGTACCTTTCACAGAGCCTCGAGCTCACGTTACCCGCCTTACAGTTTTATTTCCACGAGGGTGTCAGGGAGGCTTCATGCCGGTACGTCATGTTGATTCTATTCCTCGTCTCTTACTCCGAGTCTGTGCCCGGATGCGCTTACATTTCCACCACAGGTTGATACCTCTCTTGTTTTCATGCGGCAAGCATAGCGGGACACTCACGCCTCAGATGGTCCAGGCCTCTCTTCACCAACTCATCCGATGCTTGCGCACAGAGACAGACCCATCCTTTGTTGCCTCGCTGTACCGATCGATCATCGACTCGTTGGTGGTGGTCGGAATGGGTGCACTCATACCTGAACTCGGGGATGGGCTTATTGACGCTACGAAAGCCCAGCTGACCACGTTCGCGGATAAACGAAAGATCCGGAATGGGCGTCCCGCGTCCGAGATTGCGGAAGAACGGGAAGATTTGGCATTGTTAGAGGAGATGGAAGGCTTTGCACTGGAGGATATGGAGAAGCTGTTGAGGCTGTTGGATCCGCAGCATCCGTTGTTGATCGCTGTTGCGAGCGTGCGGGATCTTGGGTTGAATCAGTGGGAGACTGAAGATGACGAGTGTGAGCGTTAGAGAGGAACTAATGCACTCGCGGTGCATCTTGTGATCTGCTGGTCGTCGGGTCCGCCCAGCTTTTGTTACTATTACGCGTGAATGTAGATACAGCCATCTCAGAATGTAGAACAGTAATAAGTGTATACGCGTGTGCCTTGTCCGTACTTCCTCTCACTTGTCCATATCCACGTCCGGTTGAAACTGTACTTTTAGGCACACCCGCCAGTTTATTGACAAGCTCGTACTGCCAGGCCTCGGAACCCCAGAATCTACAGAGTGTCATGACGATTGGGGGTACTGCCGACTTCGGTCCACTCACGGCCGCACTATCGTCAAAACCATACCATATTGCATCTAAACGACTAACATTCCTCAAGGCCTGTCGCTCGAACATAGGATGGGGGAACGGGTCCAAGAGAAGTACAGGCTAGACGACACTGGGCAGCCACGTACATAAATTGTCGCCGAGCGCCGAATGTGGCTCGGCGACCTGATGATTGCAAGAGCGTAAGTGCAACAGAACGGCCGATCCGCTAGGACCAGGGTGCTGACAGCAATAGTAGAAAGGTGAACTGTACCCAAAACATTGCCCGGAAAACCAGCAGACAGGGTACGCCATACGTCGACGGTTCGTATTACTGGCGATATGCGATTGCGAACATATTGCAGACGAGATCAAATACGTTATGAATATGCTAAACAAAATGAGAGATGCTAGAGAAATTCCACACGTGATGAGCAGCGAGAAGAGTTGGTACATGCCGGGGCTGTGCCGTGTTGTAATGGGGGGTGGGGGTGGGGGTGGGGGGTGGTGGGTTTACTGAGGAACGCGTGCCCCCGAGTGGGTGGTGGTAGCGGACAGAAGTCGGATTGATAGATCGGGAAGGGAGGATGAAGGGAAGGAAAGATCAGAGTATTCCTGAGTCTTTCAATGCGTTGCGTAAGATGGTCTCCTTGACGGCAGCGAATACGAGTCGAATATTCGACGTGTCCGTTGCTTGCGTTAGACTGCGTCAATTCTGGTCACGTGTGTAGATAACAAGCGACGGTGAAGGACTGACTGTGGGTATACACTCAATCTTGCCCGGTTTGCTTGCATGAACCGCCAAAGGATGTATTTGGCAGCTTTGTTGATATCTGAACCACCGGTGTATTCTGGGAAATAGTGCTCCAATGGTACCTGCTCAAACAAAAATTGAGTATCAATTAAGGACCGGAAAACGGATATCACCTTTGGCAGTTTTACTTTGAAAACATCGATCTTGTTCAGGAATAATATGATGGACGTTCGGAGGAACCACCGCGAGTTGATAACAGACTCAAATAATAGTAGAGATTCGACCATTCGATTCTGCCGCTGACACGTCACTGGTGGACCACGTGTAAATGAAAAGAACGTACTTGTTCCTTTGCTTCAAGTAGCACTTGATCGTACTCGCTCAGTGCCGTACAAAAAATGATGCTGGTTACGCTCTCAAAACAATGTATCCACTTCTTTCGTTCTGACCGCTGGCCGCCGACATCAAACATGTGTATCCTGGAAGCTACGGTCAAACCAGTTGATGGTGAAACATGGCGAGTGGCGTACGATAATTGGCCCATAGTAAAGTGGGTCTCTGTGATGCCAGTAGACTTTGCGCGGGCACGCAAGACGTCGTCTACGGTTGGCAGATAGTTGGGAGTACCTATACGGAGCACCTCACCAAAGAAACTAGAAAGTAATAATTCAAGATCCGACTCGCAAGTGAGATTTTTCGGGAAGACTAACTAGGCCGCGCTGTCCATGAGATAGAATTGACTGCTGTGGTCGAGGACGGTAGATATAATCGGGTCTTGCCAGAGATCGTGTATGGCCTTTGCAATGTCCGAAGAGAAGACGAAACTTGGAGAGGCGTCCACTCTGTAATCCAAAATCTTGTCCACATTCTCCTTTAATAACATGGACGCGTCACATCGTAGACTGAGACAATGAAGCTCAGGGACAAACTCTATTTAGCGGGTTAACACAGTCCACGTTGATCTTGCGCATTGCAAGTACGATTGCCTGGGCACTGTCGAGTGTATTACGGTATATCGTGGGTCGATAAGTCATTAGTTCTTCGTTAGTGAAACCGTTTTGGTGGATGATTTTCATCTGCTTGACGATCGTCGACTTCCCGGACTCCCCGGCCCCTAAAGACACAGCAAATAGAGCGAGAACGTCGAGCAAGAGAGGGATTAGACGAGGAGCGTATAAAGGATGTTTAGGATGGGAGAGGGGCCGGTATGGCATTCCATGAAATATGAGAAGGCGGACAGCACAGAGACGCTGGATAAGAGATTCGACAATGGACATGTGCGAGTCAGCTTACCGAGAAGTAATATTTTACATTCCTTCCTAAATTTCTTCGCATCCTCTTCGATTTGACGGTCGATAGCGGCTGATTTGGCTCTGTCTGCCTTTTCCTGGGCGGAAGAGGCGCAGTTGCCCATGATTCAGTGACGCGTGCCCAGCAACGGAATGGCCTTGCGATCCAGTCCGAGCTATGAAAGTGGTTACTAGAGGTCTGGTATGGTGGATATACAAGCCTGCGTGTGCTGGCGGGAGGGGGAGGGGGTATATTATAATGAACAGGTCAAATTATCGGTGGAGTTGCGTCTCAGGCCGAGGCCGACCTTGCAAATGCCTTTGTCCCTTCATGGAAAGCGTGACCTTGTCACAAGTCACACCTTGTCACCCAGCTGTCACGCCACTTTGCCAGCATCATGGACTCACTGACAGCGTCGATGCGTGTCTCCCATCTCAACTGGCTGTGATGCTCAGCGCTCGCCCCTTGCGAGTACATTACGACAAGTAGATGGCCCAACAGTGTAGTGACCAGCTGTTATGTCTGCCATATACTCAGTTCAATCACCCCATCAAGTCGTCACCCGATGGAGGCTGCTGCGGCAACGTTACCAACCTGTGTCTATCTGTTGACACAGCAGCAGTGGCCACTCCTGTCGGCACGCCATCCCGAGGTCCCATTAGCCGCAACGTGCAATTTGTGGACGTGCAAGGAACCCACGTTCCGCCAGACCTGTCGACCAGCTTCATGTCCAGTGGTCGTCATTTGCTTGACATGCACACATGTGAGTGCCAAATGGGGTAGCCCGAACAGCCATCTGCGTCATGTCTATACCGAGCAAGTGCCTGTTCCCATCTCAAGTTATATTGCTGTGTACAGTCAGTCGTCAGTTGTCACCAGTTGCTCCGTCGAGTTTGTCAAAACCCCAAGGTATAGCAAATTCAGACACTTGCATATCCCTCATTAGTCAGCCTACCCATTGCCAGGCTCTACCACTGTAAATCAAGCCTAGGGCGCGTCTACTACTCACTCACCTCGCAACCCGAGGACGTCGACGGTGTTGTCAACTCCTCAATTATTACGTTGCAGTCAAATCTTTGGTGGACTTGTTGCGACTCACAAGTATTGGGTCCTTGACAGTTACCTAGCATGTTCCGATTACGACGTAGCCGACGAAGCTTACAGTGAGTAACTGCCGCAGCGTGTCGTTTCACTTGAAACATACATATTACAGTAATCTATGTATACTCGGTCGACTTCGCTCTGCCGTAAAGTTATGCACGTATTCATATATAGAATGGCTAGCCTCAATCGGCTTCATACACCGACCTCCATGCTCGTTTTGTTCTTAGTCTTTAACCCAATGGGTATCAATCGTGGGTGCCGGGTATCATAATCGATAACATGCCACACTCGAGGGACTATGTTGTTTTGGACGGTCACTGAGCAAGCGGTCCGGCATCATCGCCGCGAGAGCGTATATCGCACTCTGTATTAGTGCTCGGGAAGAAACAAACGGGTGTTATGTAGAAGCTCGGTCTCTGCGCGGACGGAGTGCGGGATTACACTTCCGACATGAGCATCTGGCAATTGAGGAGCGGAACGGCTAACAGCGGATACGGTGAACGTGTAAGGTTTTTGGACAACTGTTGTCTCCGTAGCGATCAATCCTGTGGTAAAGAAGAGTTCCAGCTGAACCATCGAGTCCTCGGTCTGCCTGGGAGAGACGAATGCGTCAAAGAAGGTTAACACCTTACATATGTAAGCCAGCCTTTTCCAGAACATTAGTTTAGAAGTTGACCGTTCCCTAACCTATCAATCAAAATCTATTCGATGACTTTTCGTGAATTAGATGGAGTCGTCAGAAGCCGTCGAAGGTGGTGTCTAGACCGCAAGCCACGATCGGTGGTTGAAAGGCAAGGCAAAAACGCAGTCAGTCATTGAGCATTGACCATGCGCGTGAGGTGTGGATTAGGGAAGCACCAAAGGGTCCTCGTGTTGCATTCTGTGTGACCTTACGGCGAGCTGCGGTCTCGCAGCCATCCGTGCGTCGGTACGTACACTACCGAACACAAACTTAAGCAGACGCACCACCTTTTGCCATTCCTTCGGCCCGCCGTCCGGCCCGACCACCAAATGCACCTACCAGTACTTATGTAAATAAGTAAGTCGACGCTAGAGCACTGACAGTGGGCACGCCTGGGCCATGTCCAGCGTCCCTACCTCCACCTCAACCTCGGCATCGACGTCCAGTCCAACGGGGATTGGCCCAACCAGCACCACCTCAACTGCAGCCCTATACCGTGAGCACTCTCACTCCTTTATAAAAACTCGCGTACCTCACTGACATCATATCTGCTCGTCACATCACGAATTGACACCCACTGTGCTACCTTTTGACCCAAATGTTCTCCCTTAACTAAAACCCGTGCCCCTCGACGTTATCGTTCGTCTTTCCTATCCCCATATCAATAATGCCCACCCCCATATTCGCCTGGTCACCTGCAACGCCCGCAGTTTACACCTTCATCGGTACGTCCCTCCACGCTAGTCTTTATCTGACCTACAAGTACATGTCAGCCTAACTGACTAACCAACCAACCAACCGCGTTCCCCTCCCCCTCCTCCCCCCTTGTCGTCACTGCGTCGTCGTCGTCGTCGTCGTCGTCATGTCCGACCCGCAACCCATCGGCTCACTCACGGGAACACCCATAACCCCCTTAAACGCGTCCTACACTGCGCTTATAGCAACTCTCGTCATTCTCCTTGCCGTTGCATCCGCCATCGTCGGTCGAAGCTTCATCCTCCGTCGACGACACCACCGACTACTTGACCACCCAATACGTCAGGGGGGTGTCGCTGCTGGTGGCCGATTGTGGACGTTTGGGAATGATATCGGTCCAGAGGTGCGGAGAGGGGTCGTGCATGAGAAACCGCGAGTGTGGCAGACGTGGATACAGAGTTTCGGGGTTGTGGGTGGGGACGGTGGACGACTGACATTGGCTGACATTCAAGTGAGTTTCGTTTCTGAACATATGGGAAGAGACGTTCTAAATGTGTAACGACTCGTCGATGTACAGCCTGTTAGCGTGGCATATATCGACTCGGGAAAGGAGGAGCCGCCACCCCAGCACGTAGGGGAATTACCGCTACCGCCTCCACTACTATGTGGAGCACGGAGAACCCTCGGCAGATGTCCCCGATCCATGGAGTCACCAACTCCACCACTCTCCTCCCGGACCCACTCATCCAAATTACGTGTGTTCGTGCTCGTGGCCATGCCCACATCTGAATCCTCCTCTTTCTTCTCTCCGCTGCCGGCCGATGTAGATGAGGGCACTGATGGCTCACCGCACAAGGTTGGAGGACTTCCAGCGATAGAAATGGGTGCCGTTGAAATGGTGGTCCGTAACGATTGACACGACGGGACCCGTCGATGAAGCGACATTTCTTTTCTCAGGTGTTACGGAAAGGGAATCCTGTATACTACCTGATGATTTCTTGCAGAGCTAGGGATGTGCCTGAATAAGCTGTATCATGCGCTACAGAGTAGCTCAAGCATAAACGAATTCATCGTTCCATCTCTGTTTTGATATTACAGTATGCAAGCACCACGGTCATTTGAGAAGAAGTGGACTCCTGTCAGTAGAAATCATCCGAAGTATACTAGTTCGTGGCCTCGAAATTGTCGCCACGCTTCTGTGGTTTTCTGTTGATAGGCTCTTCTTCAACCCAAACAGATACTTACGATTACCGCCTGTAAGACACACGCAGTCCGCGTTTTCGATCCCTCCCACCACTCACCTCTATCCTTGGTCCTGTCGTTGATTGTGGTGACCAGCCGAAAGTCGCAGTCTTTCCCTTGTCTTCCATTCTTCAGGTATCCTTCCTGAGGCAGGCCTCTAGACGTCCTCCCGCTGTAAGTTTTCGTCTTATCCAGTGCCTCTCTGAAACGGCCCCGGGTAAGTTGGTGCTCCACGTACCACCATACTGCAGACTCCCCGTGTATCATGTAGTTGTCGACAACGATCTTATCTGCACATTGCGGACTAATCAACGTAGGGTGGGTGCTCCTTCAGTTGAACAACTTAGTGGACTGGTCAAAATATCCCTCGCCAACTCAGAGAGGATCCCTATCATGGAGGTCATTATGAGGCTCTTGTTGCTAAACTCTCTGGCAGTCTTGCGGACCGTCGTGTCCCGATAGCCATCTCAATTTAACCAGCGATTGCCCGGAACAAATGCTGTCTACTTCGACCCTCGCTCTCTGTCGACTCATCAACTTTCTAAACCTATACTCCATGGGCAGAAGCTATGTAATACGGAATCGGGCTGAATCAAGTATACGTCGGATGAGATTTGGGCACCTATCTGGGATGCTCGAAGGCATGGGTTGTACATGTTGCGCAACCGATCGGCTACGGGACATGTGCTTGCCCAGCTCGCAACGAGAAGGTTCCGTAAGCCCAAAAGTGTTTTTGTGTCTGGGTTGCGATGAACACTTCGAAAATCGACAGTCTGTTGAGTTTGGGCCCTTACTTAAAATCATTCAGGGGGCGTGGCGTTTACCCCAAAAAATTTTTGGTTCTCGAACGTTCATGCTCTGAGCCATGAAAGCGTGCGTACAACCTGGCCACGACACTTGCGGGTCTGGGCGCGTGAGACTGCGCGCACACAGGGAGGACACAGACTCACAGTCAGGTATATATATGTACGTTACATAGATCGGCGCAAGGTGACAGGAGAACAATCCGCAATACATTATATAGTGATATAGTGACATGGACACACGATCGTATGTTGTACTTGTTGGTCAAGTCTCTGAAGAATAACATGTATTTGTCATGTTCGTATGCAATCAAGATCGAGGTGCGTGTCATGCAAATACCCGAGGGTACTGACCTTCAACAGCGAAGCTGCCACGTCAGATGCACCGAATAGATAGCACGTCTTCCGAGCGGAAGGACAGAAGACGTCACCTGAAAGCTTATTGGGCTTACATAATAACCAATATATTATTGCCTTTGGATAGAACGGTTTTTAGTTCAGGCGCTTCCCCCGCAATGACAACAGGTAAATCGATGAACCCAAGGGTATCGTTACCTTTGTAACGGTACTCGTAGACATTCATTGACCGCAAGTAAAACGTTACTTTATGAAGCACTTCAAGTATGTATTACCGCAGGAAAAAAAGGCAGCACCGTGTGACATGACAGTCGCGAGGAACAGGACCAAGGAAACGCCAACGTGTCATAGAAGTATACTGCCAAGAAGGTACAGGGGGGTTTATTTATCGCTCAAATAACTAGGGCAGCACCAAGGAGGACACCAGCTGAAGCGACAATGGTACCAAAGGTACCTTCGAAAGCGAAAGGCACGAGGCCGGCTGCGGCGTTGGTGTGGGTAGCTGTGCTCGTGCCCGAAGAAACGGAAGACGTCTTGGAGGGAGACGTCGCAGAGGCAGTTGAGGCCGTCGCTGTGCCGGAAGCAGTCGCACTTCCACTAGCAGTGACTGACATGATATATGTGAGTAGAAAATATGAAGGGAAAGAACGGACACGTACTAGACGCGCACTCCTCCTGTTCAAGAGCCTGCGCAGTCTGAACGTCGGTAGTGGTACAGTTCGCAGTCAAGCATGCACCAGCCTCGGACTGGAAGGTAGTGGACGTGCAAACGCAAGACAAGTCGGTGCTGCCAGATGCGTTAGCGAGCTGGCTTACCATAAAAACACGAACATCATCAGAGCTCTACTTACAAGCTGGAGCAGCCTGCGGCGGAAGCAGCAGTGGTAACGCAGTTGAGGAGACATGGGCTCAACGATGGGGTCGAGCTAGAAGCAGAAGCAGTGGCAGTGGCGGTGGTGGACTGAGCCTGGGTAGCCAGCGCAGAGGCGGCGACGACGACGACAAGAGACTTTACGAACATGACGGCAAGTATTTTTCCTGCGCGGGGTATTGCTCGCTGTCCATGACCCAAGCTTTTATACGTCGGACCCATGAGGAGGGGGGACCCGGGATAAACAGGGTCAAATAAAAGAATGACATAACGTCACGAGGTTCGATGCGAGATGTGATCGCCTGAGATCTGGGGTCAGTTACGGCTTGGCTTTTTGCAGACGGGCCATTTGCGTGCGTAGGACAGGTAGAATGCTATAAAATATTCCACAGAAATCCAGATTACAGCTATGTACCGCTTCTGGTCGGTGTTTAAGTCAGTGGTGTGGATTGGCACTGGGCTGCGAATTTGGGGAGCCGCCGTGTTTCACAACCTTGTGGTCAGTCTCCAAACCATCATCATACTACCATCACGCCCACCGTCATCGATTCCCTCGCAACTACGCGTTCAGCCCAAAACTCACTCTCCCTCCCATTCCGGAGTTGTTTGATTCCAATCCCTGGATGCACTGCTCCCGCCTCCCAAGTCAGACCTTCCCCACCGGGCGGATCGGGAACAAAATAATCGGTGGTCTGTGCATCGGCACATCCTACGCACACAGAGATCGATGCACCGGCATTCAGCTCGACGCTCTGCCTGACTCTCGATGCACTCTGGTTCTCCGGGAGGAGGTCAATGGGGGAATGTGGATCGGTCCTTGGGAAAGGCATGGATACAGGATTCTGCTTTGACCCTTCGCACCGTCTGGTGTTGTAGGGGATTATATGACGGACGAACTGATTGTGAACTCTTCTACCGGTACGTCTGTTACCTTTATCCTCTCTGGATGTTCTCATCGATCTCGTTCCATTTCCTTAGTGCATGCGGTCAACTGTACAAGAACCACCCCCACATGGGTGTCATCAGCCTTCGATACTTGGTCAAGTTCTTGAGTTGTCGTTCTGTGAAAGACAACGCACAACTGAATGGCCTATGTCACGGGTACATCATGTGTTGCGTCGACAACAATTGGTGACCTCCTGTAACACCCTTCCATCCTCGTTCGACCTTCTTTCGCGATTATGCACGAGCGGCATCTTGGCCTGTCTCTAAGAGTGACGAGAAACAATATAGATGGTCTCGGAAACAATGTGATGAACAGTTCGCGAAAGCCAACTCCCGTCCTTCGAAAAGCTTTCCGGAAAGCGTTACCGTTCTCTCTATATCTCAATATCCTGACTCTTTTCAGAGCAGCTTTCCAGAAACAGTCGTGTAATCCAAGTGATCAACTAGAAAGCCTTGCTCGCAAGTCGAAGGAGTGTAAGAAGCTGGGATTCACTTTGTCTTTCGCTCTGGAGATGGGCCCCAACGCCTAGTGAAGCCCGCCGCCGCATCATGAACATCTGTTTCAGCGATCTGCCTTAGGCTTTTACCTTATGACGATTCACCATCAGGTCGCCACTGGCCTGCAAATGTCCCACGTTCTCACCCGGCAATTACTTGCCGCTCGAATTACATGTTCTAATACTTACCAGAAATACACTTGCCTAACGTCCTGAACCACTAATGCCAGTCTGTAAGCTGGTGGTCCGAGATCCTTTGTGCTTCCCTTTGCATGCTGACAATTATGGCCGGCCCGTTCTGTACTCCGAGTCGTGACTGACAGCGAAGTCCTTGGCAGACAGCATAACGATCTATTATTAGTGCAGTGTCATTCTCCCCCGCATACGCTGGTCATGCGAGCTGTCCAGTATGCAAAGGAGCTAGCCAATCCAGAGTCATCTGGTGCGGTTTCGGCTGAGATACAGTTCCGCGTCGTGGAAGTACAGTGGGCGACACATTTGCCTAGGCTCCGCGAATACGGCTCGTTGGATAACTGTATTGCAGTCTGCGGCGTACCGGTACAAGGCTTCGCGATGGGGTCAATGTCTTGTCAGACCGACATTCTCGCCATGTATATCCAATTTGGCCTATGCTGTCGCTTGCCAAACCACTTTCAACTCACGGCATCCGCAGTGGCCCACTTGGCTTCAGAGAGTATTAGCTGCAGTGCCGGCTCTTGCGGAGACGGGACTTCGCCCTTGCCCTCCATCGAGACTAGCAGCGCAATCACAAACTTGCGGGTATAGTCCCCTCAGTTTTGTGGTACTCTTCGAGTGGTAGTAAGCCTACAAATGTTTCTCTCACAGCCCACCACCGCAAGCCTTCAGGCCAATACTCACAAAAGTAATTGCGGACTGTGAACCCAGAAGCTTACCTGGCGGCCATTGCAGGATGACCGTGCTAGAGTATGGGTATTTTAGGAATGCACAAGAAGAGAAATGACAGCCCAGCGTCTGAAAGGGAAGTGCCATGCATTTTCCACATGCTGACTGATGCTTTATCGGACGCACAGATATAGAAGTTAATGCTAACGCATTGGGTGCGAGGGTAAAGACGTCAAAAAATTACGAGAATCCTGCAAATATCCCGAAGCATTGGTCAAAATATTCCTGCCAAACTTGCTTCACCATTTGCAGCCATTTCTTTTAGAAATTCCCGAGCTTCCCGGGCAGGTCGCGAAACGATAGGGCGCTCATTGGCAGCGCTCTCTTTCACCTTCAACGCGATACTACGTAAGAACCCCAGTTTCGCAAAAACGGTCTCGCTGGAGTCGAGTCGATTAGAATCGTTTGAAGCAAAAACGGCCAGGATACTTTGGGAAGATAGAGCAGAAGGAGAAGTGCCTGAGAGGAGGTACGCGCTAGTAGTTCCAACAGCATGAGCTCTTGATCGTGAAGGGGCGTATCATCTTACCTTACGATGGGCTTCACGGACTCCGGATCCGCGGACAGTGAAACGAAAAGACTTGCCATGGCTAGCGTATAATGATCTAGAATGGAAAGAGTAAGTACTTTTGGGCGCGAACCATGTATTGATCAGTTCACCATCGTGGGTCTCTCGGAATGCTTGGTGGAGGAGTTCTGTGCATGATTCTTTAGCCTTTTCACCGATTCCGCCCTGCGCTTGTGCACTTCGGACGACGTGCGACAATGCCAACACGTAGCTGGCTGCGATCTCTTCTTCGCTTCCGCGTACACCGTTAATCAGCTCGGTGACTACTGGATCCACTCTTGGTTGACTACGCATAAGAATCCCCAGGGCTTGCGCGGCCTTCGTGCGCACAACGATACTCGCAGAGTCGCTAACGGATTTGACGAATGTCCGCTGTAGCTGAGGGAAAAATGGTTTGACATGGTTGGGTATCCTCTCCAGCAAACTAGCCAAAGCAGATAGGATGGAAGTCTTCACGCCAGGGGGGTACGTCGTCGCTTGCGTGGCGACACGGATCAGAGGCCCTGTGAAGGGAACAACGAATGATTTCATGACCAACTCGTCCGTCCGTTCGACTAGGTCTCCGATGGCATATGCCGCATTTTCACGCTGGTCGTTGCTTCCGGTCGTTAGTCCAGCGATGATAATAGGAACGGTTGGTGCGACACCCTTTGGCAGGCTGAAGCCGGGAACAGTTCTCCCCGGAGCTCCAGTGCTTTCAATCGTGCGACGTAAGGCAACAACGAGTGGTTCGTATTCGTCTTTGGGGACGGATTTGACGAATGTGTCGAATGCTTTCCAGGCTGCGGTATGCACTACAACTTCAGAGTCGTCGAAGAGCGATATCAGTTGTCGGACCCAATCAACGCGGTATAGCGAAGAGTCTATTTGCGATTCTTCACAGAATAACGCAAAGAACGAGCAGGCACTTGCCCGTCGCCTAGGAGCATCGTTCTTAGTCCTAGATGAAAGTCAGCTCGACATGTCGTGCTAGGACCACATTACTCACCATCCGAGGAGAAGCAACATTAGCGTGTTCAGGCCTTCCGGATCTTTGATTGACCCAAGTAGAGCTCGAAGGGTCTCGTCAATAGCACCAAGCAGCTCTTCGTCATTGTCCTCTTCGAATACCTTGACAAGAGCATTCAGGATAACAGTCAGCCGTTTGCTTAGGGCGTTTCCGGCGACTGTGACTAGTGATGCCAATGCACGAGCGTTGAAGGTGGTCATCGGAGTAGAGATCAAAGTGGGTATCAAAACAGGGAATACAGCGGACGCCCGAACCTGTCATCCCGTGAAAATGCCGAAACAGCTACCAAGACACGTATACGTACAGACATGACCTCCCGGAGGGCTTGTAGAGCGGTGCCGGAACTCTCTCCGGGTTGCCTTAGGGCTTCCAGTAAAGTTGGGATGATCTGATCGATTGCTTTCCCTCCGATGTGCTCCTGAAGGGTGTCAAACGCCCTAGCTGCCGCCGAACGAACGGTGACATCATCATCAACGAGTGAGGCGCGAACCACGCTGACAATATCACTTTCGTGACCTTCCCTTTGAGTGTCTGTGGTGCTTTGCCTTGTGCCGTACTTAGCACACAATCAGAAGGGCTCAGGTAGGACTCACATGATATCCGAGAGCATGAGGCACACTCCTTCCCGAGTATGAGTGTCCGGTGATGCCGACATGTTCTTCAAAATCGCCACAATCTCACCCACTAATTTCTCGCCAAACTTACGACACAACTCAAGAGTTGTACGAGCGGCAGTCTGTTTGCACATATAAGATTTAGTGTTGCTGCCTGCAGCTAGTACACACCTCTTGCTGTTCTTCCTCTCCACCAGAGTACAACTTGATGAGTTGGTTGACCAGCTCAGGGAGGATTCCGCGAACTGCAAAACATAATTAGAAGTAGGTGTCTTGGAACGTCCTGATCTATACCCACCTGTTCTAGGCGTATTGTGTACTAGCGCCTTCCATATATGTACTGAGGACTGGCGAACCACGTTCACAGCATCTTGCCTTGCCACATAAAGTGCTGAAAGTATGCGATCGCGACGTTCTTCTCCAAGAACTTCTACGAGCGCACGGCGAGAGGATTCAGCGACAGCTGGCTCCGAGTCCTCCTCTTCGTCGCCAATTTCCGTTTTGCCGCTGATACCTGAAACCTTGAAGAGGAGCTCTCCTACCAAAGTAATCGATGATTGCTACCGGTGCAAGTATCACACACATGCAGTAGAAACAGGAGGATTGAAAACCTACGCGAATACGCCATCCGGGATCAAACATCCCTTGTTCCAATTCTGGCAGTAATAAATCAATTGCCTTGGACGAGTAATTCACTACAATCATCCTGCCGGCACGCATGGCTGCGTCGCGGACGTATTCTTCGCTATCAGCGAGCCCGCTGAGAATTGGGGATATAATCTTGGGTAGATGGGGTTGGAATCTTGCTCCGAATGTTGCTGGGAGATACACCAATAGTGACATGAACCCTTCACGAATGGTACTGCGAGGCGACTGGGCATTCGCGATGATGTCTGGAAGAAGACCTTCTAGTCTTTCCATTCCGAGTCCGGATAACACCTCACTCAACCCCTGAGCAGCACCCTGACGGTCAACGCCAGACGTTTCCGCTTTCAACGTCCTGAGGAGGCCGGGGACGAGATCAGGGAAATGAACTTCTCCGAGTCGCTCGACAAGAACCCCCAGGGTCTTGGCTGCAGTCGCACGTGCCTCTGGAACGGGGTCGACAAGAACAACATGTACCATGGGCAGAAGAGTAGACAAGTAGGGGACAAAATCCTTGGAATCCGTGAGGGATGCCAAGTTGCCCACAATCTGAGCAGCCTTTTTCTTTCCTTCCGCACCTCTATCACGGAGGCCTCGTTCAATGACAGGAATGACCTATTGCGTTTTAATGCTGCACACGACTCCAGGTTGCCAACTTACCAGAGCGAGAGAGGAGTGATCGATGTAGTGCATGAAGGACGTTTTCAACAACGAGGACAAAGCGTTCGTCGTCTTGGCGGGATCTACTAAGGCCTTCAAGAGTGTTGGCACCAGCGCTTGGATCTCAGGATTGTTGATGACTTCACCGAACTGTTTCAGACTCTTATTTGCCGCTGATTTGACTTGCGCGTGGGTATCCGTTAGAACACTTGTGAGTCGAGGAATAACGATGGGCAAGGATAATGACAACTGCCTTGGGGAGCAGTAAGCCATCATTCCGAGCAGCTCGATAGAACCTTTCTTCGATCGCCATTGCTTTTCATCCAAACCAGAAAGGAGAGACGGCAAGATCAGTTTTACGCCATACCCAGACATGTTACCCATGATAACGCGCGCGGCATCTTGAGCTGCTTCACGTACATCAGCAGTCCCATCCCCAAATGCAGATAGGAGCAGAGGAAGTATGAAAGTGACGTAAGGTTCAAATAGTCGGCCGAGGGTGGTAGATAAGGTTTCGAAGGCGAACATCGTTCCCTGGCGAAGCTCAAATCGTTTCTTGTCCTCAGCAGCCGTTCGTAAACGGCTGGTTACATCGAATCGTTTCATAGAGCCAATACCGAGCCCCTTGATGGCACCCGCTAAACCATACGCTGCGCCCCGACGTGCTGCATACTTGGGTGCACTAAAAAGTTCATCAAATAAGTTACCAACGAAAGTGTCCAAGCGGTCTCCCATCAAGCGAACCAAGGGTACAAGGCAATCTGAAACAGCTACTTGGACTTGTTCGGCCGGTGTCTTGAGGGCGTCCACTAGGCGGTCCACAATTCCCTGAATGCGGAGGTCGGAGGCTCCCAGGTGGCGAGCTGCTCGACCGAACAGTATCACCACGGCCTCTTTAATCTGATCGCTTGTTTCTGACGCAGGGCTTGGAGCAGCCAAATGATCCTCAAAGGTCGTCAACAACCCAGCGAGTCGCGCCGAACCATGGTGATCCACTACGGCTGTACCAGCCTGCAACATACCCCGACGTACCTCAGAGGAGCGATCACCCAATGCTTCGTCCTGGATCAGAAAACGGATAAAACCTTCTACCTCCGTGTCCGGGAAAACTGGTGCCAACTGCTCGAAGATGGATGCGATCGCCACACGGGTTGGCCAAGGGTCCAAACGATCCAGAGTTTCCGGAATGATCATTCCCTTGAAGGAAAAAGGAAAAACCCTTAGACAACGGCAGTCACGGACGATTTATGTAACTTACGTATTCATCATACTCAGGCGAAAGGATTTTAGCCTGCGCGATATGATCAACTTTCGCCATCGAGGACTTCACGAAACAATCAAACCTTGTCACGGTAAAGATCTTGTAAAGCGACAATTGTCTTCTCGTTTGTTTGAGGAAGATGACCAACGGCATCGGCTATAGCGGATGCTGAACTTGCTCTTACATATGGATTCGCGTGTTCTGCTGGTTGTTCAGAAGAACGTCCACCCGCCCCAAAGTAATGACACACCTAAGAACGGAAGAAGTTGTCCAAGGAATCCCTCGGGAACATCCAAACCATTGTCTTCCCACGCGTGGTTCGCCAAGCGAGCGTTCTGCTCATCGTCGTCGTGACAAGCGATCCACAACTCTGGTGACCAATCCCAATCGGTAAGATCAAGTGGCTGTCGTCGAACACGTGAGCGTTTTTCGATGAGCGTCAATTCCAACTTATCATATGCAATTTACCTGAATGGCTTGTAGACACGAGTTTCGCACGTGGGTCTCTTGGCTCAGCGTCCCGTGGATCAGCACTGATAACTCGGCGTAAGTCGCGGTCGCTTGGATGGCCTCGCCAAGGTCAATAAGAACTGATGACGCCTCTTTGCTTAGCCTCGGCTGGAGCTTGATGACGTGAACGAGATGCTCCATTGCATCTTTGCGAGGGAAACCGGTATCCATGACTGTTTCGCAGCATCAAGCGTTTCGTGAATGCGACATAGTCAAGTAAGTGATAACCGTACATTCGCTGGTGTGGAACCGGATGATGTCCAAGACGAGCGCGACTTGTTCGAGTGCTTCTTCGTCTTCCGAGACGTCGATCCCACCTTGGTGAAGTACCCGCACTAGGAGAGGGAATGCGTAAGAGAAGGTGGCAACGTCAAACGGGGCTTGCTCCGATATTGTCCTCAGGCGATACAGGACTCGCAACACAAGCGCTAGACAAAACAAGTCACCAGTGGAGCACGATCAAATGAAGAACAGCGTACCGTGCAGCGGCTCCGCTAGCAACTCCTGCGGAACGCACGGGGACTGAAAGGCTCTAAGTATAGCAATGCCGACCCACTTTCGAGTCATATCAAGTCGTTCCGAGCAGCAGCAAGCAAGGTCCTAAAAGTAGACCGTAAGGAAGTAAGGGAGTCTGTCAAGAAAAACCACCAACGATGAAAGTCTCGAACACGACGTTGCCAACCAATCTTGATCCTTGTCCGAGCGCCACCTTTAGTAACATCGCCGAAATGGAGGAGACATACGCCCGGGTATCCGGAATATTCGCCGACACCAGGCCCCTGATAAATGCCAGGGCACGCTGCAAGCGAGTCTTGAGTGATGTCACGCGCTGCCGCACCACAGCCTCTTTATCCAATTGTGCCTGCAAAAGCGCCTGAGCCTGTCTTGAGAGCAAAGCGGTACCGCTTGCCCCTCGACTAGCACCTTTTTTGCTCGCTAAAGATTGGCGCAGCTCTGCCTCCCACTTGGCGATGTCCGCACCCTTCCCTTTTTTCGGGCCCTCCTCTTTCTGGTTAGATGGTAACACTGTTCACTGGATCATTAAGGTGCTGGGGAACGATACCGACGCCAAAGGCAACCCCAGTACCACGAGGAAAGTGATACTCACCATCAGTATATGCAGTCCCTTCTGGTGTCTCATAGATTCCGAAATCCACCTCCGTTAGATCGTTGATACCTTGTATATCGATATCCGCGCGCAACTGGTCCATGATACGCGGCAACACAACCTCGGGACATACAAAAGCCAGAGTGCTGACAGTACGATAGCTCGCATCTGCGAATCCCAACTGCGGACGTTTCTACATCGGAAACAAGGATGGTGGGAGGCGGGTAAGACACACACCTTAGGATCAACCATGGATGCTTCAAGAACGGTTGTCACTATCGAGTCAATATGTTTCTGTACTAGGTCATGAGGGTCGCGTCCCGCCTTTTGACACATCTCGATCCATAGCGAATGTGAAGCCGGTGCTGCACGTTGTAGCAAAGCGACGACATCAATCAGCATGACGAACAATCGGGGGGTGAGTTTTGGGGGCACATACATATCGTAGCATGGTGGGCAAGTACGACAAAGCCAGCTAGGGGATCACTGAAAGCGGTGCTATTCACCGCTTCCAGGCCTTGGTCTTGATCCTGAACAATCTGACTTCCCGAACCTAAACCTGCCGCACAGGCAAGGAGAAGAACAGTATGTCGCTTTTGCTTATCCGCTGCTACTGTTTTCTCGTGACTGTCAGGCGCTGGCTGCGACGGCGGCAGTACCACCGCTCCCGATTGCGAGGAGGTGGTCGTTGAGGACTTGTCCTTCATCAACGCTGTCAGGAGTGATTCTTTCAGGAGGAGGGGAACGAGATCAGGGTGTCTGGATGCCGCTGATTGGAGAGTACGTATGGCGGTGCGACGGGTTTCGAAAGAAGGGGAGTGCACGGCTAAGTGGAGCAATATAGATCCAGATTGGATTCTAGAAAGCGAGGAAAGAAACATGAGTTAGGTACCAGTACACGCACGACAGTTAAACCGGTCGTTTTGAAGAACGAACAGACATACCTCAAATTCTCATTCTTCAATAGTTCCGTCCCAAAATGGCCAACGACAAGATCTAAGCAACGTAACAACCACATTTCTTCTTCCGCATCCCCCAAACGTTGATAGACCTTTTCCCAGATGAGGAAAGAAGGTTTGGTAGGTGTCCCAATGACTGCCTCTACAGATGTATTGCGCGCAACGAGATCGGCTGATCGTTATCCCACCCCGCATGTTGCAACCCCCGAACAAGACCAAATACGACTCAACGTGAAGGTGAATTGTAAAGATTATTAAAAAATGGGTACATACCAAATTGACCCGACTTAGACAATGGTCCCAATAGAACGGCCAGAGGGACGTACCCCTCGAGCAATCCCCCAACCGCACTCAGAGGATTCGTAGAAACACTCTTCAAATTCGTCTCAAGTGAACCCTTGATGGAATTCACAAAAGTAGTAGCGGGTTCGGCGTTGAGCGAGGTTAGATTCCAGAGTGTGGCTCCGACGATAGAGACAAACGATTTGCGTAGAGCAGGTTTTGTGCTCTCCATTTCTTTGGCCAGGAAAGTCTGCGTTTCCATAGGTATGTCGATGTTGGACTGGAGAAGATATGTGAGGTGAGGTGGGAGGGTAGACGTAAGAATAGTTATAGAGGTGTCATTATTCTCTTTCAGTATCAGCGGCGGAAGTGCTTTGACGATGATGAGAGATGCGCCTGTGTTAGGCTGAATCATTGATAGCATCGCGTAAAGGGTTGCACGGTGATCAGGTCCGGTGGTCTTGCCAGCTTGCGGCAGGGCCAGAATTTCGGGGACTGCCAAATCCAAGGCATCCACAGGGACTTTGCTCACGAGGACTTTGAAGAGTGCGCTGGTATTGGCGCGAGTTGTGGCATTGCTAGACTTGGCGGAACTGAGACAGGAAGTGAGGAGCTTCCTGAAAATGGCAATGTCAAGGAAGTGCGAATACGCTAGAAAGAAGTCTCGTGTGACTAGGGCGTGTGAGTGAGTAGTCAATATAGCCTAAGTGTCGTCGTACCACTGAGGGAGTATTCGGGTGAACGTAGCAGTGCTTTCTCCATTACGGGAAGAACTAAGCTGGATAACATGGTAGGATCGACACACGACTGGATGAAGTCGTGAAGTGCGTTCTAGAAGACGCTTAATTCCAGACCCAAAGACGATGAAAATGGACGTACAGATGTGTGGGGAGAAACAGGACCTTTGGACATAAGAACGCTACTGGAGTACAATGTCGCGATATCTCCCTAAAGGTAATCAGTGGAAAGGGAAGGCGAGTTCCGCCAAACACTCTACCTTGGTGACAGGTGTTATCTGGCTCAGAGAATCCTCCTTCACATTTTTTAAGCGGAGGGTCACGTCCACGGCTAAACCGAGGAGAGGAATGTATGCGAGAGGTGTTTGACTGGATTTGGCTTGCACGACGAGTGTAGACATAAGCAGGGAAAGTCGGTTAGGTGCGGAGCGAAGTGCTCTGCGTGTGCGCACGAGCGCGCTGTTTTGCATGGTCAACTTGGAATGCGTGGACGGGTTGAGCTGGAAGTCCACCAATACGGCAATGATGCCGACCAACTTGCGCCATGAATTAGAAGGGGGGGATTTTGAGCAGATGATGTACAGCCCACACGCCCAACTTAACAAGACAAACGCATCTGCGGGTGCATACGAGCTCAGGGGGCATAAGTGACGGATTCCAGAGAGCGATGTGGTAAGTTAGCTAACCTGAGAATTCCTGGTCTTGCGAGTGGCGAGACTTCGTGGACTAACCAGTCCACTACTTGTTCTGTGATGCCCAACCTGCAATCAGCGCCTCTTGATTCGTCCCTGTTGATCAGTAGCATTCCCAAAGCTTCCACTGCCTCTCGAGATGGTGCGTCGACGTATCGAGGATATGTTTGTGTCAGCAACTTAAACACGTCCATCGTCTGGCTCAGACTCAATTCTAGCATACATTATAATATGGTGAATGGGTGATTGTGGACTTGCGAAGCCATGTGACACACGAACCTTGTTCAAAGGCAAGCCACTGCAGCTCTTCTTGAATAAATCGTAGGCGTAATTTTGTACTGCTAGACAGGAGAATGGATTGGGCGATATGCATCGAGGACTGCCAGTCGTCCCAGATGTGGTCTCGCTGCCATTTCTGAGACTGGTGATCGTCTTCAATCATTTCGACTACAGAGGCAAGCCAGGCCTGGATATCTGGTTTTCCTGACTTGATCTGTTTGAGTTTCTTGAATCTAGCCTGCAGTTTGGGCCCTGACACACTTATTTACAAGTTCAAATTGGTGAGTCTGAGCCGCAAGCAACTAACCTGACCACGTGACCGGAGCCCTCTTACATAATCCAATCGTGCTTATGTGGAAGCGCTAACCAAAATGGAGTAAGAGAAGATGCGAGCAAGAAGTATTTGACTGGCGATGAGAAGCCCGCTTGTCGCGGGTTGCCCGTTGTCGACTGGCAGCCACAGCGAAGACCCGTGTCCGTGCGTCGTCCCGTCGCTCCTGTGGTTCAATTCATTCGCACTACCCCCGGGACTGACCCAGCATCCACGACACGATGTCTTTCTCTGACTATGCTAATCCCTCACCTACGACGGGACTCACAGCATCACCCGACTTCCCTTCCCCCACCAATGGTCGTGCAGTTGCTGTCGCTTTGACAGTAGGCATCGTCGGCATACTCATGTTCGCCCTCATCACCTGGCTTGTGCTCCGCCTCAGGCGACAACCTCAACCACAGCAGGCCTTCCTAGACCCATCCCCCCATCGAATGTCGGCGGTGACCGAAAGATTTCGGCCCTCATTCGCGTCCGAGGCATCCTCCAAGCTTGGCTTCAGTGAGTCGCCTTCTGTCTTCCTCTAGCTCCATCGCACGACTTTAAACATGTCTAAACGTACGTCTGATACCGATTCATCAGAACGCAAATCGTTGCGTCTCGTCGACCAACACCGTGACGACGAAGACTGGGACTTTACATGCACAGATCCCGATCCCATCCCAAAGAAGGAACTCGCCACCTGCAAACGTGTCCCACCCCCGTTACTCTCCCCAACTTCACCGTCCTACCGTTCTAGTACGAGCAAGGACGAGTCGAACCCGTGTTCGCCTTCTACGTCACGTTCTTTTGAGATAGAACCACCACCACCTGTGTACACCCGAGACGGCTCCGGTCCCGGATGGACCGCTTATGAACCCAAGGGTTGCCCTTGACCGTGCTGTTAAATTCGAACGCTGTG
Organism: Pisolithus thermaeus; assembly: GCA_024663475.1. Classification (NCBI taxonomy): domain Eukaryota; kingdom Fungi; phylum Basidiomycota; class Agaricomycetes; order Boletales; family Pisolithaceae; genus Pisolithus; species Pisolithus thermaeus. The sequence goes on along the minus strand of JANFAF010000120.1, from coordinate 168,697 downwards.
TGCATATATTCGCGCGCGCGCTTCCTTCTGCTCAGACGGTCGGCAATCACTCGGTATATGCACCCCGGACACGTGTTGCTGAGTGGCATCGGATACACATACACCATCTGTTCTCGGTGTTGGACGTACAGCCACATGATTACGCTGGATCGGCTCCTTGTGCAGTATCAGATCATATATATATTTCTTGTCGAATTTACACCACCTTTCACTCATTTTTACTTCAATGGAATTCATAACTCGGCTGTAGTTACTTTATTGGCAGTGGACACTTGTTGCAGTATTGTTCGACGCAGTAGTGGAAGACATGGCTACTAATAATACTATTGGCATCACTCCGATCGCTGGAGGTTGTCGAAGCAGACCCTGTTGCATGTGTCAACATGTCAACCCTGCCAAGCTGTCTAATATTCAAAACGTCACCCTCACATTAACACTTCTGCAATATTTATTTCAATGTCGTATTGGAGCCAATCTGGGGTGCCAACTCGATTTTCACAGCCTCGTGACATCATCAGTTCACTAGTCACGGCAATCTCTCACTCGACGCCAAAGTTTATGTCATCACGTACATGAAGAGAACGCTGCCAGCCACATGTCAATGGGTTCCGGGGCAAGCGGTGTAAATTACACGTAAGCTTGTGGAGAACAATCGATGTAAAAAAAGGATGGGAAGGAAGGATAGAAAGGAACAAAGAAAAGCAAGTTGGGAAGAGGAATAGTCTGCGGGATAGGTATTAACAGATCGGTATACCGTGGGAGTGGGGATCAAAAGATGATCCCACCCGCATTTTTTTTTTTTTTTCAGGACAGACGCCATCACTCTTCTCGTCGTCGTTTTGATCGCCCGCGGTTGTCCCTGTAGGATAAAATCGAAGAGTTATTGGAGGCAAGTCGAGAGAGGAAGATGTAATGGGAGGTGAAGTACGTACGCAAAGGAGCGGTTCTTCCTTTTCCTGCTCTCTTTCTTCATCGCATTGCGAGCGATTTTGCGCTTGGCGGCTACTTGGGGATCTGTCATAGCCTATATCACACCCCACACAAACGCGTTGAGGGGCGAGGGTGTGGTAAAGACGCGTGAGGGAAGAACAATGGGCTGTGGGGGGAAATTTTTTGACCCACCTGTGTTGCACGTGCGACGCGCCGTTCTTGACGAATGCTAAGTACGTTTTGCCGAATACGGTTATATACATTCGCAAAGGTCGTCGTTCCCACTTTAGCTTGAACCAAGTCCATCAATTCCGTTGCGGTCGCTTTTAGTTCATCTATTTTGGATACCGTGAATAGAGAAACCGAGGAGAATGGATCGGCAGAAAAGAGGGGTAAAAATCGGATATACGTGTAAAACAAAACGTGCGGTTACGTACCCATAGCAGCATCCCGCATGATGTCTTCTTCAATGATGCGGTGGACGGGTGTTAAGATGTGTGGGAGAAAGCGCTCGAGCTGGGGTCCATCCATATGCGAAGTCATTGCTGCAAAAAAGCGGAATACAGATAGGGGAGTGAGTGGCCAATTAGCCTGCTGGTTCGAGGTCACAGTTAGCACATTTACACGAAATGATATCATGACAATTAGGACGATACGCACCACAGAGGCACTCTTGTTCTTACGCGCGATATGGGCGGACCTGGCCTGGAAGGAAAGTTTAGAGAAAAGCCATGGCAGAGGGTCTCCACTCGGATCGTTATCACTCAAGTTGTTCTCGTTAGTCTCCGATAGGTCTTCTTGAGAAAATGCGTCCTCGGCTGCATGCGATGCATGTGGGTTAGCAGAGAACCATTTCCCCACGAAAAACAGGTTTTTTACGACCTGAAGGGCTACTGCTGGTTCCAGGTTTGGGCTTTTGAACATCGTGCAAAGTTTATCCGCAATGTCCCGCATGGTCGTATGTGTGAGTGGACTGCCCTCCGCGCTGACCCTACACGGCGCAGGTGGGGTGGGTTGGGCTGCGAATAGTAGCCCGAGTAGTCGACATGCTACGTTGCGAACCCAAGGATGGGGAAAACCGAGCAGCGCAAATACGTGTGTCCACTCTACTTTGGTATAGTCGACCGTCAATTCGGGGTACACGTGCAGTAGTTTGCTCAGAGTTTGCAGTGCGTGATAGGCCATTTGCCAGTCTAAAGCATGGTCTGCATTATCGTTCTCCTCTGCCAACATCGTGCGAGCACTCTCCGTAATGGCGAGGATGTCCACTAGAATGGTGGTGTGGGGTAGAGTGGTGTCACATTGCAGTGCGCCGACTAATAGACCATACACCTGAGCAGCGACACCTCGCAATCTCGCCTTCTCAGACTCTGTGGCCCAGGCATGTAGGTGTCCCACGACGACTCTTTTCTGCTCGTCAGTTAGACGCATCAGGAGTGACTGTATGACGTTCGCCGCGGATTCACGACACGATTTCTCATCGTCGTTGGCGATGCAAAGCACGAGAGCAACAAAAAGCATTTCTGCATGCTTCGCCAGTAAATTGGCATCAAACTTCGTTATGACGGCGTGCAGCAGTTCTAGTACGCTCAGACGCCCGGACACATGTTCGAATGATAAGTTGCGAGCGAAAAATATGAGAGTGGTCTGTAAGCGGCCCGACCCTTGAGGGTAGTCGAGCAGGAATTGGAGTAAAAGCGAACGCGCTGATTCACGTGTGTGGGGCGACTGGGAAGTGACTACAATTGACGAGATCGTGGTCATGAGATCGTATAGTTCTGGCACAACAAGTTTCCGAGACACGATGGCTCGAAGAAGGGCGAAAGCGCCAGCTTGACGACTTGGTTCCTCCAGATCTGGGGTCAGAATCTCGAGTAGGAGCAACAGGTCGGTTTCTTTAACGTTCGAGGATGGGCACTTGCGAAGGATCGTAGCTAGGGATTTGAATGCCGTTTGCGTTACCTCGGATTCCGTGCTACCCATAGAACGGATGATAGCAAGAATTTGCTTCGAGATGAGGGCTGCTGAAGATGACGCAGCTTTCACTGAGCACTGGAGGATAGCGGGGACTGCCTTCAGCGCGGCGACAAGCACAGCCTCAGTTTTCGTGTAAAGCGTATTTCCTATCGAGACCACAAACGGCTCCAATCGAGCCAATATATGGGGGTCATGCAGATTGAACTTGGAACGTCGGAAAGCAGTATTGAAGACTTCAAGACCGAAAACAACGAAACTAGGGTTGCATGAGCCAGCACGACGCACATCAAACTGGTTGCAGCACGTACCGATAGGAATTGTGGGTATAGCAGTCCTCTTGGAAGACGGTTTTACGCTTCATCTGCACGATAGCATCATCTTTTTTGCCCGTGCTTCTTGGTTTAGGCTTCAGAGGTGCCTCCTGCAAGAACTTGGCGTTTTGATTGATCAACGTGTGACACAATACCAAGAGCTCCGGAGGATCCAGGCGTGCATTGGAATTCAAACCACTTGCGACCCGGCGGAGAACCTCGTCAACCTGCTGCATTGGCTTCGCGGAAGTAGTCACCTCCATGACAGAACGGAGAGGGCGCAGCAATGCGCTAATACGATCGGGTGACACGTATTTCGCCGTGAGCGCGAAAGTGTCCAGACCTTTCGAAGCGCTACCTCGAACTTCACGCATTTTTGTCTTGAAATCCTCATGCTGAACGTCTTTGCCAGATTCACCAAAGACGACTTCGGAAGCGACGTGAGCAATGTCGTCTACGCACCTGTCCAAATCAGTGAATGCTTCCTTTTGTCGCTCGGCGGCCGTCACATAATTCAGGATTGCATACGTCACGAAGGCAAGTACGTGAAGATGCGGTCCACGTACAAGAGCCGCGCGCAACTCGCGTATAGCATAGGGGAGGTAGGAGGGTCCTAGAGTAGCCACGATGCGGCACACCGTCTCGCGCACCAGGTCCCTCGTGTCTTGGGAACGGCTTCGCAGAGCCTGGCTCAGCACTGTGAGTAATCTAGTAATCTGAGTCTCTTTGGATCCGGCAGGCAAATGCATCGCAATCTTGACGACTCCAAGGGCGATGGGTATACGAAGGCTGTCTTCATTTTCATCACGGTTCGAAAGATACTCCAGGAGTGCCGGAAGGAGACGCAGGTTGACAGCGTCAGAGACCTTCTTGACATCGTGCTCATGTTCGATCGGAGTAATTTCTAGCAGCAGTTCCTCTTCCAGAGTATTTCCGGCAACCATATCCCCACCCAGCTCGGCCTCTTGCACCGCGTCCTCCATAGAAAAGTGGAAGTTCTCTAGAATAGAAACCAGGGCACGAACATGCACTTTGACACTGTCACCCTTATCTTTGGAGCCCCGCAGGTACTTTTGCACGAGAGAATAATATGCAGGCCATCGGAGTCTTCTTGCGATGCGACCGAGCGTGTTGATTGCTTCCGCTACGAGCAAGTGATCAAAAATTGTCGTAGACGCGACATAATACTCGACCACCGGCACAAAGACGTCCACCAATATGCGACTGCTTAGAACGCCTGCATCACATTGATCGCCGAGTCGACGAAGCGCACGAGTACGACGATGAGTTTGAATATGATATATGTTGGTGAAGAAGCTCGCTTCCTCGTCTCCACCTGCCAAAAGCGGACGCATCTCCTGCAACGAAGAGATGTTGGTACATTGTGAGACTGCATGCGCAAGGACGCCCAGCAACTCCGCACGAACAAGTTCATGCTTGCAGCGCAGAGCCCCTTTCAGAGCGGGAAGAACGACTCGCAGCAACAGTGATGAAGCGTCTGCTGCGGAATTATCCACGACGATACCGATGAAGCGGCGCAACGTGAAAGCCGCATTACTGCGGATGGCGAGTTCCTCGGAATCCTGAATAAAGTGCAAAGCGTTGTACAACACAGGTAGCCAACCGCGACATGTCAAATGTTCGTATTGCTGATCATTGAGAGTCGCAAAAGCCGCGAGACGACGATCGAAATCAGGTTCATTGACGCGTTTCGTGGAAGAAGCGTTCAAGGAGTCCAGAAGAGTCGCAACGAGCTGTGACTCGTCATTACACACAGAAAAACGACTGAACGTAGCAGCAAGCACGGTACGGGAGACGTTGGATCGGAATGTAAGAAACAGATGAGAGAGCACTTCGTATACTTCAACAAAACTCGCCGAAGAGGGGTCCGCTAGACTTGGCGCGAGGGGCACCAGAGAACCCAAGATGCGCAACATGTCTACCTTAGTGCGCTCCGGCACGACTCGTGCAGGCTTTCGTAACAGCGGAGTCAGCAGTCCCAGCAATTGCTCTGCCTGTGTACCATCTCCGATGTGATGTGCAAGTTGAGCGAGCAGTCCGACCTGTCTTTGGGCGAGGGGGGTCGAAATATCCTGGTCCCCATGGGTACGCTCGACCAAAGTTGTTAGATGGCGCAGCAACAACGAAAGATGAGGAGCGACGAGCGTATTTGAAACTGTGTCATCCTCGGCACCAAGTGTGAGCAGGCATTCTGCAAAATCCAGCACGAAATTTACCACGGCAGGTTTGACGCCGGGGGATACAAGACAATCCAATACCTTGGGCACTACTCGACCATCGTACTGTACCAGATAATGCGCGTACTCGTGCCGCACAGACCAGGACGCAAAGATTTCCAACAATGCAGAGGGAGCCTGCGTATTCTCTTGATCCAGAGCAGCGAGACGAGGAGAGATGATAGTGTCGAACGTAGCCCGCAAAAACGGGGAAAAGTCATACACAACTGAGGCACGAAAAAAATCCGTCAATCTCCTTAGGCCAAGTTGTCGAATAGTGCGTGCGTCTCTTGCTGACACCTCCGGCACATCATTCATGTCCAGTACGGGGCCTTCTATATCACTCCTCTCTTCCCATTCATTGTCCTCCGAGGGGTGCTCGCCTTCCCGACGTTCGCCGACCTGAATCTGGTCTTCGGAAGGCGGTTCGACTTTGTAAGACGATAGCCGCGTTTGGGCCGTAGCAACCATCGACACTGTTGTCCCGAACAACGCAGGCCACCATTCCACCATCCTTGCTCCCAAACCTCTCAATACATCGCCCAGCATATTCAGATATCCAATCTGCTGTTTCGCACCTATAACGCCTCCCCCCACCTCGACGCTGAAGTTGTGGTTACCAGCCCATGCTCGACAATCTTTCACCATCGGTGCAAGCATCAAATCCACGAGTAAAGCCAACGCCTCGTTTTTACATCCTCCAAACGCACTCAAAACAGCCGCGCGCCTCTCACCAACACCACTTCCTCGCCCCTTCCTCTCTCTTGCGATCCCAAACAACATTCTCATCACCACACCGACGACTTCGCTCTCCATTCTCCCCAATTCTTCGGCTATTGATGCTAACTCGTCCCGCCACAACCCACTATCAAGCAACCGCCACAGGCTATCCTCGCGCCGCGTGAGGGAGGGAGATTTATATGTCAGAATGCATCGCATCGACGCCGATTGGAGGGACCGGTCAGGGTGCGCCAGAAGTCCGAGGTAGAGAGAGTGTAACGTGGAGGATGCGTAGGAAGATCGTGGATTTGAGAATTTAGAGAAGAGTGTGAGCCAGGCTACAAGCTTGGGACGGGGGAGAGCGAAGGCGTGGGGCATGCCGCGAGAGAGTAGGGATTCCGACAAAGACGATGACGGACAGCCGTCGCTAACCAAACTCAAAAACAGAGAGACTAGCTCGCGATTGTGCCTCTCCGCTACAGAGGGACATTGTGCAATCGCAGTCAAAAGTTGAATCTCGTATGACGATCGATCGAATCTGTCCAATAGTCGTTGCTCCTGTCGGACCCGATGATTATCATCAACGACCCACCCAACATCCAAACGGGAGAAAAGAAATATCAACAATCACGACTGACGACTCACCTGAACGATAGCCTTCCGTTCCAGTCCCTCATCCAACCACTCCGCAACCGCCCCTCTCACACTATGTGCCGCACCGTCTCTCCAGCTCCGTTCCTCCTCCCACGTATCATTATCACGATGGCCATGTGTCTGATTTTCTTTGGCGGTCAACCACGGCGGGACGAACTTGCTGTCATTGTCTTCCGTCACGTTCGATGACGACAGCTTGGAAGAGCTTTCGACAAGCTCTTCCCATATAACGCTCCAAATGGGATCACCGAGACGTTTGGCGAGGCTAGACAGTGCTTCTGCAGCAGGCGACCATAACGGACGCAAATTCACCTTTAGCTGGGCTAATCACACCCTGTCAGTATTAAAAAATTCGCCACGCTTAGGACTGTATCACTCACCCATTAACCATCTCGCACACTCTTCTCCCCCTCCCCGTCCTACTCTTCGTGTCTCCCCTACGCCGTCCCCGTCTGCATCACCCGTTTCACTTTGCCTAACAGCCATACCAACCCTCCCAATCCGCAACACCCTCTCTCTCACGCCTCCCGCATCCAACGGTACCTCTTCGCCCTGCAAGCACCGTCGTAAGACATCCTCCTCCGCACTCGACAGCTCTACTACAATGTGGGAAGTCAGGATTTGGAGCGCCGAAAGACGGATGGCACGCGAATAGGAGTCGAGAGATTTGTGAAGGGGTGTGAGAGCATGGTAGGGGACGTGTGCACTGGTTGGTGGCAAAGAGCTGCAAGAGGTGTCGGTTAGTTACACACGTGGAATATCAGATGGTAGGGTGGACATTTACCATGTGCGTAATAGCATTGCTAGACCACTTAATGCACTCTCCGACCAAACGTATCGCTCTACGATCACGCGGGTCCAGCGAGCCAAGCGAGCATCTATCCGATTCTTGGGTGTCCCCTCTGACATCACATTCCCTCTGCGCTTCTCTGCCTGTTGTTTTATTTCCTGCGCTCTCCCTCCCTCGCCATTCTGATCACCAACAAAGTCATTCTGGCTCCCGTTTTTCTCATCATGAAAAGATCGAGAAAGATACTCTGCCAATACGCGCAAACACGCACCTAGGACGTACGCATCACTGGCATAAGTCCTGCGCCACTCCTGCCATTCTTTTCCCGACCTTCCTTTCTCCGTTCCCTCCAAGTTATTTGCATTGTCGTCGCCAAGGACACGATCCACGATACCAACCACCAATATCGGCATTTCCTCCACACACGGCGCCAATGCCAGTATGTTGTGCAACTCCTCAACCTTTCTCTCTCTTTCTTTATACCCACCTTCGTCCTCACACTGCTCGATCGCCAGCTCTCCCAAAGTCCAATTCCCAAGCTTTTGAACGACCCACGCACTCAAGGAACGTTTCCATACGACATCTATTCCGCCACTGCCTCCTTCCCCATCAGTGCGCCTACCCTGATTCCCGCTCACAAACCTCGCTAACAGCCTCAGAACGCCTCTTTCATCATAGTGCAACACGCCCAGAGTGTCGCGTATTAGCAACCAGTTTCCTCCTCTTGCTCCCCCCTGCCACCTAAGCGAGGAGAGAACACCGACAAGGGAAACAAAAAATTGAGGTGACGCGTGTTGGATACGTTGGAGGAATGTGCGTATGGACGAGTCAAATGTCGTATTAGGTGAGGCAGATGCAGTAGCAGCAACAAACAGCGAGGACACGAATTCGAGGAAAATGAATTCCAAAGCCTTTTGATTGGAATGTGCGTGCGTGTACGCGCGGGCCAAGGTGGTTGTCGGGACGAGGAAATGAGACAATATTGCGAGTAAATGAGAGATGATAGATACTGAGTATCATGATCCGTTAACCGATAAGTTTCGTCAACAAACGGAGAATTGGACGAAAAAGAAAAGGAAAAAAAGGGGGGTGGGGGGCTGAAGCACTAAAACGAAGAGATACTTACCAGATAATCTTGAACCTTGGCGAACGCCACACACGATCGCAGAAAGACGGAGTGCTCTCCGAACGCGTTCGCCATGTGCCAAATTCTGATGCTCGGACTGTCTGTCTTGCCCCTGCGGTCCTCCCGGTATGCGTTCTTCGGCTTCAGATTCGCTCATATGCGATTGGGACAGTGTCTCCTCGACATGCTTGACCACTACATCTGCGATCGAAGAAAATTGATCTGGACCGTCACAGTGATGTATGAGAGCAGTGAGTGTTCGCCTGAGGAGGGTGTAGAGCGACTCTTGGTCAGATGGAGAGGCGGAGAGGTAATGCTCGATGACGGGGGCCAGAATAGATGGAGACGCCGTGTGTAGCGTGTGTGACACAGACTGGAAAAAAAAAATAGTGCGTATAACTACGAACGAGCGAACCATACGCGAGACCGAACAAACATACCTTGCAGGCAAATATCAACATCCAAGCACTAGCATCCTCGACGTCGTTTAGTTCCGTCGCCATCAATTCCAGCGCCATCTCCCTCGCCTTCGTTTTCAACCGTCGTAGTACCGATGCCCACACTTCGGCGGCTGCACGTTGGACCTGAGAGTTACACTTAGGGAGGGCAGCATGGAAGGAGGTCCATGTTTGGTGAAGAAGGTCGAGGTGGATGGATGGAATGAGAAGGTAACGGAAAAGAGAGGATAGGGTGGCCAGGAGAGATGTGAGTACGGACGAGGGAAGTGGGCGGGGGAGGTATGTGAGAAGCGTGTGGAGAAGGGAGGCGTAGACGGGGGAAAGGGTTGTGCGGAGGTCGTGTGCCAGTTTTTGGAAGAGGCTGGTCACGAGTGAGGAAGGGAGGGAAGGGAAGGGAAGAGTACGCACTCGAGGAGAGCCGGAAGGGCTTCATGATCTGCAGAGTCGACAGACTCTTGCCAGTACCGCACGACGTCTCTCCAGTTATGAAGGAGCATCGGCATGGATGCAGAGAGCGGCTCTACTTTGTTGGCAAATTGGACAAACGCAGGGGACAAATTGAGCTCTCGCCACTGGTGGAGGGAGTCGTAAAAGCAGGAATTGTCATCCTGGGTAGAGATGGAATGGCGTAAGCCATTGAGACAACGACGTATCACAGGTGACTCACGGCTATGTCATGGTCAAATTTGCCAGCGGAATCGAGTGCAGAGGGCAGATGGACTTGTTTAAGCGACTCTGCGTAGGATTGATGCTGACAATCTACGGTCACCGATACTCTGCCGAATGGCATGCGAGGGAGACTCTCACCTTGAAGCGCTTGACTCTCTTAACGGCGTCGAGATCGTCCATCGGCCTTTGCAACTTGTGTGCGATGATCCAGCGCGTCGTTGAAGACGGCTCGCTCGAAACTTTCTTGGATGAGTCAGCAGCAGTTTACGTAACCCAAATCATATTTGTAAGCAAGCTCCTTCCCATTCGAGCGAGGCTGCATGTCACCAGAATTGAACAAGGCTTGACGAGGTGCACAGGGCCCGTAAAGAACACTGAGAATTAGAGGAAATGTCTAGAGCCTACGTAGTCATGAGTGCCTTACAAGCGGCACTTGAGTATGCCAGCCAAAATGCAAACGGAAGGGGAAGAGCATGATGGCCGCAATGTAACTCGATTATAGCTCTAGCTACAAGATATGCGTGTGAGGACTGATAGTGTAGTATAATGTGAATAAGACCTTTGTATTCCCTTGGCTTACCGACTGACGAGCATCCGATCACGACGCAGTGTCCATAAGGACGAGGCAGCTAAGCCGAGACGATTTTCCGTTCCTTCAGGTCCGACTAGCCGGAACGATATTACAGGGTGGATTGAGACAAAAGCAATCGTTTGCATGGCAGCACAATCAGTTTACTCACTTCCATCGGTCCGGCCTAAATTTTCGGAGACGAATCCGTAGGTCGCAGCACTGGTGTGTGCAGTGCGCAGAGTAACATCAGGTTTTCGCTTGCGTAGCCTCGCGTCGAAGATGAAGGGGAACTCTCCCAATGAACGGCCGCTGATGATATAGAGGGTAATGTCGTACGTAGCGTCCGCGAAACAGACTGAAAAGACCGCGCTTATAATTACGGACGGTACATAAGACTAAACAAACTCACCTTGCAAGCAAAAATCTAACAAGCATGCACCAGCGTCCTCAACGTCGTCCAACCCTATCTCCTTCAAGGCCACCACTCTCTCCCTCGCCTTCGTTTTCAACCGTCATAACAACCATGCCCACATTTCTTCGGCTGTGCGTTGGACCTGATGGTTAGTTACATATGGGAAGGGCAGCGAGGAAGCCAGGATCAAGTAAGGGGTGGAACGAGAGGGTGAGAAGAGAATCGTCAGGAGGAAGCCGAGTTCGGACAGAGGGCGGAGGCAGGGGGGACATGTGAGGAGCATATGGAGGAGGGAGGCCTAGAGGCAGGGGAAGCGGCACACACTCCATGAAGGGCCAGAGACCGTGTCCTGCCAGTACCCCACGAGAAGTGGAGTCATCGCCGTTGAGTCGTAAAGGTGGGATGGGATGAGACGGTCGGGAGAACGGTGGACTCACCGTCATGGGGATGGTCTGTGCGTGCGAATTGTAGGGTCTGGTATGGAACGTTTGTTTGTATGTGTGTACAGGTTGTCATCCAATCGTCACCCGCTGCGCCTCCCGCGGGCTGTCTTCGTCGTACGCTAATCGACCTCTAAAATAGCGTGCAAACAGGCAAACTTATCAAAGAAAAGTAAATAAGGGATGACACCGACTCGTTCGACCTCATCGACGACGACGACGACGAACGGCGAAGATCGCGTCTGCTACTACAAGGGTAAACACACAAACAGATCATGGCAAGACCTCCCTCCCGAACTTGTCAGGTACGCCTCCTCGCCACTGACTCATTTCTCATCTCCATCCTATCTCACTGCCACGCTGCAGGTCGATCGCTACCCATCATCTCCTCGACCTCCAGTCATCAAACTACACGCCCCTTACTTGGGACGCAAAGGAGCTCTGGCATCTTCGAATCGTTTACACTACTCTCCGCGATGCACTCGACTTGGAACGTCTCATGAAAGTCACCCCCACCTGGGCTGCTGCGCGTGCGTCCCTTCTTCTCTCCCTTATCTTATCCGTCCTTAACCCGATTATGCCCCCCCCCCCTCCTCTTCTAGTTGAGACGCATCTCTTCTGGGTCAAAGCATGCACTGTCATCGACCCACACGCCGTCCTCGCTCAATTCTCTATCCTGCGTTCCAAACCACCTCAACCAGGTGCTCCCCTCCCATTGCATCACCAAACACCCTACCGTCACTTTCGTCAGGTGACCGCACGAAGCTGTTATGTCTGTCGCATCAATGCTCCCTATACCCCCACCGGTCTTGCCAACGCCAAACGCACCTTCCAGACCTTGAATTTGGGAACCATTGTCTTGTGCAGGGAACACCGAAAATCCACATTTTGTGGATTGTGTTTGAGAGAGGCGCCCCCCAACGAATGTGATCCCCCTCATCCCCTGCAGCAACAGTCCCTTCTATCAGCCTTGCAGGTATCGGTACCAATCCAACCCTTCCAGACTGCGTTCGATGTACAGACTGGTGCGATGAGGTTCGTACAGCAACAGCAGTACCCGCAACAACATCACCAGCTACCCCCACATATCCAACCTACGTCAGCCTCAACCCTCCCTTTCAACCCCGCTCCCTTGGTCTGCTGTGCCGAAAATGAAGACGACGAAACCTGGCCAGGTATCGAAACCACTTGTCGATCTTGTCGCAACGAGTGGTTGTGGCAGAGGATATCCACAAGCGCAAGAGACAGGGAGGCCCTTGGTGGACCTAGGTTTGGTGTTGCCGTGTCCCGGCCTTCTGCTAGGTCTCGTTCGCAGGTTACGAAAGCGGGACGACGTCGTTCCGATTCTTCTCGTTTGTCACATCATACACTCGGCAGCGATAATAACGCAGACAAAGGCGCCATCGCCTCGACCATGATCTCAATGACCCGTTTCCCTCCCTTCAAATACTCCTCTCCCGATTGGGAGACGCGCCAAACCGTCGACGCATTCATCGACCTTGGGGAAGGCTCGATCTCTGAAGTGATCAATGTTGCCAGGGAAAAGTTTTGGTTGAGGAAGGAGACGAAGATGGTCACACTGATGGAGCAAGCTGTCGCCGCGACGAGGTGGACAGGTGGCGAAATGGAGGCGGATGCTGGTGCCGAAAGTGGGACCGGGCAAGTGGTAGGGCACGAACAGAAAGGCTCAGCGAACGACTCATGCTCACCTTCCCTCCGATCGCACGCGTCGTCTCTATATGAAGATAGCGCACCTCACACTACATCCCCCAACTCTCATGTCTCCCAGGCTCCCCATGCCGTCGAATACGGCCGTGACCAAGATCCTTCTTCCGACGTCGACGTCGAAGAACTCGAAGAAGAGGAAGAGGAAGAAGACCCAGAGCTCCTCTCTCTGACTGAGGATGCCGGTGGTATCCGCGACATTGCCATCTCCGACTGGGCGCGCACAAGGATCTTAGATGGACATTGGGTGAGTCCAGGGGACCAATGGTTTGGACTTGCGTGGCCTGCTGGTGGAGGTGCCAGGGACGTGGGGGATGAGACAGAGAGCGAACCGGATTTTGAGGTGAGTTGTGGAGCTACTGTCGATGCCGGGACGAGGGTCGGGGGCAAGAGGGTAAAGAGAGTGAGAGCTGTGCATCCGTGTCCGTGGACAGTTGCACCTTCGACGTCCAGTACTTCTCCCCTTTCTGAGGGCTCCCTGAGCGCGAAGCCGAATGCAAATGGTGATGCAAACCCGAATTCGACCCACGAAGACATGGACGGAAGACACGACGAAAGGGAACATGAAGAGGAAGAGGATATACATCCTCGTATGTCGACCGTTCGATCACACGCTCCGCCCTCCCTCTCTCTCTGCGAGCAAGCATACCGCGCGTATCAGAAGCAGCTGAGAGACATTCTTCTGCCTGCGATGGTGAACCTGGTGCGGAAGATCGTCGTCGAAGCGACGTATGGTATACCGTACTGGCCGCGGTTCGATCACACTGGAGGCGGTGAACGAGACTCCCCTGGAGGGAAGGGACGTAGGCTGGGAGCGGTCATAGACCCCGCCGTAAGAGTCGCAAAGATGGGTATGGAGGAGGTTCTTGAGGGGTTAAGACAACCTGGTGTGTGGTTTGAGGGATATGATTGGGTGGGTTCGACCTTTCCATCCTCGACTTCTTCATCGTTATCGTCTTCTCCTTCTGTGCCCGGTGTGAATACGAAATCCGGAGGGGAGACTGCCAAACTCGAGGAACGAGAAGAAGACACGAATAGCAGTACGTCAGACAGGAGCGCGAGCGATACGTTGTCCCATACGACGAGTCCTGTACTGTCGACGACCACGTTACAGACGACACCGTCGCCTCCTCCTACCCGTGGGCAGGTGGAGAAGCGAGGTTTAAAAGAGAAAGTTATTCCACCACCACGTGTTCCACGGCCTGTAATATCGACTCAGACGACGAGCACTTCTTCCGCTTCGAGGTCTGTGACCTCTACCACCGGATCCGATGCCACCCCTAAAACTGCTACCGGCACCGGGATTAAGACTCCGAAACCCCCTTGTCTGCCGCCGATACCAATATCCCCAACGTTAGCGCGTCCAAGACTTCTACACCCGATCCCGTATATCCCCATCACCCTTGCGTATATGCCGCAACATAGTTTGGATGCGTTTAGAATGGTGCGTCGAGCACTCTGTTCTCTTGTTGGATGTTTTATTGATGGAGTTTTTTTTTCGACATGTAGGTTTGGCGGGAAGCGTGCGCACCTCTTTTCCATTGCCGGTGCTCGATATGTGAGCGGGCGATCATGAATGCGAATGCAAACACAAACATGGGAGCTGACAATGCCAATGCCGCTCCAACACACCAGCAGCAAGAGGTCCCTGTGCAGAATGCACGTCCCGAGGTGTACCAAAACCAGCATCATTATCAGCAACAACAGTGTCCGCCACAAGTTGTGTTAGAAGAGGTGCAACTACACTCTCGTTCTGAAGTCGTCGCACATGAGGAAGAAGAGGAGGAAGAATACTATGAAGAGGAAGAGGAGGAGGAAGAGGAGGAAGAGGAGGAAGAGGAAAGCGAAGACGAGGACGAACAAGAGGGGGATGCGAATGTCACCGATGCTGATGCTCCCTCGCTGGCTAGTCACTGCGACCATGATCGTGAGCACGCCGTGACACCTAGGAAACGGTCCTGTGGTGATCTGGAGGCTGAGAGTCAGACTGAGGAAGGAACGGCTTTGCTAAGAGTAGGTACGCCCCCGAAACGGGCGCGTGTAGGCGCCGTGGTCGTCTCTGCCGTCCCGGACATGTCTTCTCTCACACCCTTACCGTCCCAGAATGGCAGGCGGGAAGTGGTGTCATACCCCGCCACAATTGCTACTGCGACCCCTCGGCAACGGAAACGGTCGTCTGAGGAGTTGGAGGTGAGCGGTGACGGCGGCGGCCAGACAAATTCGACTTCGTCAGCAAGCAATGCTGATCAAATGCAGATGGGTTCCTTACAGAAACGGCTACGTGTCGAGCCTGCTAGCGCTATTGGTGCTGGTGCAGGCGGATGTGACAGAAAGACATCGATTCCTCGTTCGTTATCCACAACTCCGCCCTCATCCGTCACCGCTGTGAGCAGCAGCTTTTCATCTTCCGAGGAAGAGGTTATTGGCGGTGGTAAGAAGGCCAGGGGAGGAGGGTATGTAGACGTGAGCATGCAACCAGGCGGCGGTGCAGATGTTGTGAAGACAGGACTGGTGTTGGGAGGCGAGTTGGATGGGTTGTATGTGTTTGAGGAGGTGTGAACGGCGCTCTTTCTACTTCGATGCTTCTTTTGAATGTTGTGCGGTGAGGGGTGCTTATCCTCTTGACTTCTGATACTCGGCGATTTTTCTATAGTATGTATCTCCCAACCATTGTATAGTATACCAGTCACCTTTGCGATTATGCAGTGCTGAAGCTGAGATGGGATGGAGAAGGATTGCTGGACCGCGTGCATCAACGTCTCAGGGGTGATACCTGTGCTCCCTCTGGCAGGCCTTCGGATCGGACTGGAATGAATGTGGTTCCACTTGTTTGCCGGTTCAAGACAAATTATGCACTCCAAAAGTTTGAAAACTGCGGACGCACCGTCTACCCTGAAAGAATAGCATTACGGGCACTGCTCCTCCCTGCGGCCTCCCATTTGAAGACTGTTGAGGGACCGCGTAGTACGCACGCCAGAGATACATACGTTGCAATCGTACTCGCTAACACGCCAGCTGCGAGATGGCTCATACTATGCTACAAGTCCTGTCCCGTCTATCCCTGCGTTTTTAATTGTCGACTCTACTCTTTCTATTCACCAACACTCAAGCTACTGTCTGTTACCTTTTTTTTTCCAAAAATCTCCCAAACCAACAGACCAGCCTCTAAAACGTCTCGTTCTTCGGCAGCGGCGTATAACGCGTGCAGTCCTTACAGCACATCCCTAACCTCGAGTAGAAAGGCAGTGTTGAAGATGGATTAGGTAGTCGTGCCTTACTGCCTTCCACATTCTCCAAAGGCCCAGTGAGTGGTCGGGATCGACGAGTTACGAAGGCCATATCAAGTACCCCTTTTCATGGTCGACTTTGACCTGATAGGGGATGAGTTTGAATCTGGCACGACTACACAATTGTGAGAGGATGCAATGTAGTGCGCTCTTGTGTGCAGTGCATCTGATCAACGTCGTGGTGATGAAGATCTTCCCTTGCGCAGCATTGCGCTGAAGATGAAGGGGTGCTCTGCGAACGGACGCCGGCCATATTTCTGGTACGGCATACGGGAAGCTAAATAAGATGGCGAAGGTCTCTGCGTGAGTGCTTCCCCTAAGGTATTTGCGCCACTTAGATAATTCCGTTCACGGGCAAGGCATTTTCCCTCCATCTTCCCCTCGAATTTTGATCGGCCATAACCACCTATCTGCTCCACATTTTAGTAATGTCAACTAAGAAACACAAAGACACGGAGGCTTCCATCTTCCTGTATCAAACTGTTTCCTCCTTCGTACTTCGATTCCCATGTGGTCAACAGGTCGCTACAATTCCTTGTCGGTGCAACAGCTATCAATGGCAGGTGGACGTACGTGTGTTCCCTGTCACTTAGAATGACAACCTCCTACCGACGGCTACGGCTCTCAAGGGGGTGCCAAATGCGACCCACCACTGGATCCTACTGTCCGATTAAATCGTCTGTAGTTCGGACCATCAAAGCGGCAAGGCAGGGCCTGAGGGT
Source organism: Pisolithus thermaeus (assembly GCA_024663475.1). Taxonomy (NCBI): domain Eukaryota; kingdom Fungi; phylum Basidiomycota; class Agaricomycetes; order Boletales; family Pisolithaceae; genus Pisolithus; species Pisolithus thermaeus. The sequence goes on along the minus strand of JANFAF010000120.1, from coordinate 151,668 downwards.
TCATCTGCTCCTTTTTGGTTGGAAGGTTAGTGAGATTAGCAGCATGTGTAATGGAACTATGTCCAACTTTTTACCTCATTGTACTTGCCATTGTGCTTGCTATGTGTGCCTGAGCATGAACACGTTTCTGATGCCACCCCTAGTAGTATCGCCCTAAACGCGATTAACTCTCTCGTAGACTTTGAAGGCTTAAGACAACGAGAGTGGCTCCGATTTGCCGAGGAATGGTCTGGGAAGGTGTCCGTACATGTTTTGTTCGCGACTGTTGCTTCAATGTTCTTCCACCTTTCCCAACTTCCCTTATCGTACCTGGCTGTACGTATGTTTATGCACAACCATGTAACCTCGAATACATGCAACCAGCACATGACAACGTACTGTCGACTCACAAGGTTGGGGAGGAAACTAGCCAACTCTCCAGAAACTGGTATAAAGCTGACACCTTACAGAAAATCATGTCCATGCAAAAGGACAATCTCCTCTGGAGACTCCTCTGCCGCATCTTGGGGATGAGCCCATCCCCACCAACCATCTATGGTCTGTTTACACCATCTGATGCACACTACCCGGGTAGGAGCAGGAAAAGGCTTCCCGCCGGGCTTTGGAGGCACCAGAAAGTGAACGGCAGCAGACCCTGCTAGTTCTGGAGGCATCAGACAGACAAGGTGAGCAACTTTTGCTAGAAGTGCAGGTCATGAAAAGCCAGCTGGCGAGAGTGGTACAGAAATCTCGAGGAACAGGTCAAGAGACCGGCGTCGTCATCATATCGGTACAATAGGCTGATGTATCCCTTCTCATAGTCGACTTTTATCCACGTACTGTATGTGTGAGTTGTATCTCGACCCTGTTTGGCATTTGTTTGGATCCTCGATCACGTAATCGTTGTTCGGATCACGGGCGGGTGTTCCGTTCTATAACAGACGTGCTGTATTACTTGTTCAGAGTCTGACGAGTCAGACATGGACGTCTCAAAGAGCCCCCCGCCTCTCATGAAGGCTGCGCCCGCTAACCACTGCCGTGCCGACAAGTCACTTCCCCCTTCTCCTCCGCTTTCCGCCACTCGTTCACATAGTCATTCTTCCAGCGGGTCATCTTCGAGGTCTGCGGTCAAGGATTCTAAACGCCAACTTCCGACAGTTAAAGAGCTCATGCGTCTCCTCGCCGTTGAGCAGGACACAACGCGCGATTTACAGCAGGAGCTTTCCCTTGTCACGTCTCAGCTCGCTTTTGAACAGGACCGTGCGGATGCTGCCGAGCGTAAACTCAAGGACATGCTCACGCGCTTCAAAGATGCCAACAATACTCGGTTAGTTGCTCAGGCCGACGTTGCGAGATTGACAGAGGAACTACGGTTGTACAAAGTGGCATTGGAGGAGGCGCAGAAGGAGATATTCAAGGCTCAAAACGTCTTGCAACAGGTGGAGGATCAGAAGAGAGAGGCGGAAGAAGAAGCGACCAAGTTACGGAGGAAAGTTAGGAAGATGAATGAGGAGAAGATAATCGAGCTGGCTAGGGAAGAGGGGAGGAAGCAAGGGTTGCGTGAAGGCATCCAGATGGGCAATGATGTAGGTTACCTCAACGGAAGGAATAAGGGGTACGTCACTGGGCGTGCGACTACCGACCGAGTGATGGAGAAATATTTCGCCGCCCCCGACGATAAGGAAACTCATCAGTTACGTGGCTTGGACGAGGCTGAGCCTCCTTACGCAGCGACGACCACTCACTTCCCTACCAGCAATGGCAGTGGTTCTTCTTCTAGTCTCCCTCTTCCAAACAAAGGCGGTAGCTCCCGTTCTCGCGGCCGCGCGGCACCAGCATCGTCTTCCGCTCGAACGACCTTGTACTCTCCGGCAGGAATGCACGCGGAGATTCCTTTCGACGGATGGATTCCTGAGGCTGATTCATCTTTCCTCATTCGACTTCCCGCTCCCCACGAGCTGGCTCGGCCGCCTCCAACCCCGACCACAGGCTCACCTGCGTTATCCAATAGATCTCCTTCCCCAATGTCACCCCGCATCCCCGTGCCGGTTCCCGCCGAACAATATCTTCATATGGTTCCTGAACCGCGGCCACCAACACAACCACCATCCGAAATCCAAGCTGACCGACGGCCACCGAGGGCTCGGCGGCGGTCTTCTGGTGATAGCTTGAGCTCTTCAACTCGTACGTCCGAGCTTGACTTGCTCCATGCACCAGAGCATATCATGCGCGGTAATCCTGCGGGTGGTCTTAGTCCCATCCTTGAGGCGAGCTTCCAGGAATCTCTTACGCCGTCCAGCGGCAGTGGCAAGCATAGTAGCGATGATCTCGTGGACGAGGTAAGCAGGTCGCTGACAAAACGTGCACGATACCCTCGGTCCTCATGCACATGTCCCCTTCACAGAATGGCTTCGTGCACGTGTCAATGCCTCAGCCCCGTACACATGTCGAAGTCACAAATGCATCGAGGTCTCCTCAGTGTCTCTCCGTAGATCAGAAGGGCAGCTCGCGCCCAGCGAGTACGTCATCGTCCGGGACCTTCCATATCACTATTCAACCGCCGGTATGTTCATGCGTGTAACCATCCAGTTGATTCCCCGTGGGATTACTCATTTCATACGCAGTCTCGCCCGGCCTCGAATAACTCTCAAAGTACAATTTCAGCAACTCGTGCTCATCTTCTCAGCCCGGCAGATGCGGATCGGCCAATGCCACTTCCTACCCACCAGGAGGAACCACCTACTATTGACCCGTTGTCCCTGACTGACAATACGACCCCTATTCCTCTACCAGATGGGGTTCTTCCCCCAGGCTTTGTCCCCGCAGGCCCACCTGCGCCTCTGACACAGGCGAGTCGTGACACGCGGTATACGGCCGCGGATGTCCCGCACCCTCTCTCAAAAGTTGAAACGTACTCCCATTGTCTCCCCTCGCATGTCAGTTATTCCGGAAGCACCGTCGCCGCGCCCCTTCCAAACGGTAGCAGTGTTAAAGGTGACGGCGATACGCCTGCTGTCATACCACCTCCATTGGGCAAGTTCGCGCGGAGAGAAGACTCGGACGACTCGTCGAGTGACGCTGAGTCGCTTTCTACTACACCTACGCGATACCGCGTGCCATCGAATGCGAGATACACACCTTCTACCACAACGTATGGTGGGGGTGCCGCGGGCGTTCCGCTACCGCCATCCGGGTACACGGCTGCTGGAATAACTCTTCCTTCGAGTTCTGTCTCGGGAACGCCGTATTCGTACACGAGAAGTCCGGGTGTGGATGCGTTGTATATGAGTATGAACGCGAATGCGGGGACTACGCCTGCTGCACTTGGAAGGGTAAAGTCGTTCTCGACTGACAGGGGTACGTCGATTAGAGGATGATGAACGTCAAGCGAAACGACCCTTCCGCATCACGATGTCTGCCTGTCTATCTGCGATAGTAGATATGGTTTTAAGACTCGAGGCATGGATTTTTCTTATATATGTGCGATCTGGCCATGACTTTATTAATTTTGCCACGTCAATGTTCCCTATGATGACGTACAGCTTTCTTGACGAGAACTGGTCCGTCCGGTCTTCTTACCTATGTTACAGTTTACTGTCATTCACGTGTTCTCCTGGACGAGAGTACCATATATTGCATAACGTACATTGTGGCATGTGCACTGTGATCATGCATCCCAGAGTTAGAAGATCCTAAACCGGGCCATTCGACTGACCTGCCAGGTCTATCATTTCCAATCCCGAAAAACGGTGAGTGCCCGCTTAGCTCAGTGGTAGAGCGCGCCACTCGTAATGGTGAGGTCGGTTGTTCAATCCAGCCAGTGGGCATACCTTTTTTCCTTGATTCTTTATTTTCCGCATTTTGCCGTACCCCATTTACGAGTTTGAAGTTTCAAATTCGCTTGCAATCATGCAGGGACGATGCGATGGGACTTTACAACTCTATCTTCTTGTGATTTGTGTGAAAAGTGAGTAAGTCCCCTTCCTCCTGCAATTCGCCGGGTTCGTCGTGCTGGGCACATTGAACAATGGAAGAAACGGCATGTACATAAGGTGAATGTAGGTAATCGCTAACTTAATCAAGTGATTAAAGGATAATGACCACGGCCTTTATTCAGCGACGTCCTATAGGTTCCACCCGCAGCAAGGGGACAATGGGGGCCACGGACCAAGGACGAGTGAAAGGAGGTGCTTCTGACCATCACACGGGTTCACGATTCGCACTTGTTCATTGTCACGCCCACTTCAGGGCACCACCAAAGTGGGATATGATGGGTGATGCAAGTTATGGCAGTAAGTAGTAACGGAGCGTCGTCATTGAGAGGGAGAGGGAGGGAGGCGCATTGATGATCTGACCTCCTGTCATGACCGAGATGGAATGACCTGGAAACTGTCGCCAACTTTCCGAGGGAGTGCACGGGACAGTTGAAAGAAAGCAAGGCCGGAGAGGAAAACAAAGAACAACCGATCATCCTCATGTCACAAAGAAAGGGAAAAAAGAGTTTCCTACAGTCGTACCCGTATAAAAGGATGGCACAACGGCAACCCTCCCCAGTTCCTCGTATTCCGTGTCACTCGTCTCACTCCGAGTCTGATATTCGTGTTCTATCGGCGAAGGAGCTCTGTCCATACGGGCTGGTCCGTTGTGCTGATACCTTCATCACTTCCTGTCCCCACTGAAGCGTTCTTCTATCCGTTTCGTTGGTCTGCATTATTCCTCCTTATTACTGAATACATTCATCGGCCCCGTAACCGGTCCATTGATATTATGATACTCGCAACTCACCTCCGCCAACGTACGTGCACGTCCACCAAGCCACTAGCCAGTCCCTACTTCTCGGATCTGTGCAAACGTACGGTACGTCTTGGTGTTTGCGCCACTCAGTCGTGTTACCTGTTGTGCTCTTCGAGCTGATCGATCAAATGGTTAGCCAAAACTCACGCATGACTTTCACCTTAATACGATGTTTAATCCAACGTGGATGGATGGTCCACATGTATTCGCATTTGATGAGAGGGGGATGGTGGTAGCGCCTGGTACCGCCAAAACAGCAGTAGCAACAGGTCATCCGGGGTGTATCGGTACACCCTCTCCCGTGTTCAGCAAGCCATGGTGTGCGCCCGCCGTTCGCAGTACTCTCGAGTCATCTTCGACGTCTTCCACTGTCACGTTCACTTCCTCGTCAGCGACAGCATCCTCCACCGAAGAGCTAAGCCGCATCCGCAAACCGTGGAAACTTGCCACACTGACCGAGCAAGATGATGCTGAGTTCGAGGAGCTCATGGCATGTGTCGCTGCGGAGAGTCTGTTTCAGCAAGTGCCCTTGACCGCTTATGGGGGCGCGTCTTTTGCTACTACTCCCACCTCTACGACAATGACTGCGATTTCTGAAGCGAACTGGAATGCGGTGTTGGACCAATTTTCAGCCGAACCTAGCAATCGGAGACCTCCCCATGACGAGGATGTTACCGACATCGACGACGCCACTTCCAACGCCGAGATTGAGAACAAAGTTCCAACGACGTCGCCAGCGTGCACGATGTCCCCCTCTTCTACATCGGGCGCCTCTCACTCGGACGAGTCCTTTGTCGTTCCTACACCTCACCGAAGAGGCGAGCGGGTTCCGTTTATGGTCTTGCACGAACAGGTACCGTCTCCATGTGTCGATGAGGAAGCAGAACTGCGTTTTGAGCAGGAGGTAGTGCTAGAGAAGGTATTCGTTGGTTTGGAGAGGTTGAGGAAGAAGGCGCCTCCTCCGCTTCGTTTGGAGGGTGAAGAAGTGGGGGTCGAATGGAGTTGTGTTCTGTTACAGGAGGACGCCGGTGGTGATGTAGGCGAGTGCACTCCCGTGTGTAACGAGGTAAGTCGGGTCTGCTGTGACGCGCGGCATGAAGATGAGTGGATGGATGTGCTCATATTGATGACACATAGATGTTAAGTCCTTTGACGGCTGGACTTCCCGTCAGACCCGTCGATCCACTGTGAATGCCAGTCACGGCGATAGGTATTGGTTTCTCTCTCTTTTTCGTTTGGTTATTCTCGGACGTTACCCTTTGTAAGATTACCCCCTGATAGTTGGATATGTGCATGGCAGATGGAAGGTTACCGGATCCAGAACAGGGCTGCGTTGTAAGATGACGTATACCTTGTGTTTCGGATGTAAAGTGATTTGGGATCTGTGGGAGACTGTCAGTTTACGATGTGCGTGGCGGCACACCGTGTGCTGCTGCTGTTGGGTATCCCGATGAGTTTGGTATTCCGATCCAAGGTCAGTCAGTGCACGGAGCTCACGACGAGATGCAAGTGTATGGGCGATAAATATGTTGTGCATATAGTTACCTATACATATACTGCGGTACAAGTGCTCAGGAAGTCTCGAGTGTCCGTCCGGTGCCTAGAGAATGATACCTGCTGCTTCGCTCAACCACAACAGTAGCCTCTCCTGTGAGTGTCAGATGCCTTAGCAACAAACAGAGATATGCACGTCCACACGGACCTTGTCTTCTTCATTATCGGAGTACATAAACCAACTCTGACCGTGTACAAATTGGATAGCGAAGGAATGGGGTATCGCTTCCAGCTCTTCGAAACCTTCATACCACTCGTGCAGAGCCTCTGTCCGATTGTCTAACTCGACGATGTCGATTGGATGTGCAGTGTCCTTTGGTATCTGGTATCAGTTAGGTCTAGCAGACAAGGTTGCCGAGGTAAGCCCACCACGTGGTTTGGGTATAACAACATTTGGCCGCGACCAAGGTCGAACTTGTAATATCTCCGTTTCCATGCCAATGATTCTGGTGTCTGTATGGTGACCCATCCGCGAGCGGCTTTCGCAGTGTCGGCGTTGTTGAGGAGCGATTCGCCAAGCTTAACGATGCGGTTGCGTCTCTCCTCAGCGGATCGTTTGCGCTCTTCCTCTTTCTCGCTTGAGGAAGATATCGCGCGTTGAATCTGCTGCTGTCTCCACTGATCTAGTTCCCGCGTGTATTCCAGACGTCGCTGGTGTGCCAACAACTTCTGTTGGCGTATCTGTTCACGACGCTCTTCCTCGACCCTCTTTTCTTCTCTCTCCCTCTCTTCTCTGCGCATGGCTGCCTGTCGGAGGTGTTCCTGAAGAAGGGCACGCCTGCGTTCCTCCTCTTCTCTCTCTCGGCGCTCTTGTTCTTCCCGCTGTAGTCTCCTCAGTTCTTGGCGGGTGCGCTCCTCGTAACGAGCCTCTTCTTCCTCGCGTTCGCGTCGTCTCTGTGCTGCCAACCTCCGTCTCGCTGTCTCCTCGGGGGTAAGTACGGGTGGGGGTGTGACGTGCGTGTAAGATCTGCGTGGAATGGAGGAGATATCTCGAGGGGGAGAAGAAGGCGCCGTGGAACTGGAGAAGCGCTGGACATGTGACGTATCGACATCGCTGAACCTGAGGATGGCTTTTTCATCGACATAACGGCCGTGGTCGTCGAGGGGTACGGGCAGTGGCTTTGAGCGATGTCTTGCGGTGCTCAATGAGATGTTCTGAGTTGGATCGGGTGAGAAAAGGTGTGTTGGGACGAGATATCAGCAACTACTGACCCGGTCCTTCGGTGGTGGGGTGGGTGGCTGCGGGGAGGGCATCTCGCCAGCGGGTGCCGTGCGCCGGAATGCAAACCAGTGAGTGAAGAGGCTGAAGCGACGTGGCATGACGTTTGATCGTGACGGGGGCAGAGCGAGACGGGCCAGCGACAATAATATTTATCCATGGCAGCGCAACAATGCCAGGTTTGTGACAACAAGCAGAAGATGGCAAACAAAACAATAGTCTCCCCTATACGGACCGTGGGAATATCAAGATATCAACCACGTGACGCTCACTTTGTTTTCAGTCGTTCGCACCAAAAAAGAGACGCAAAGATGTTGGCTCTTGCCCTGCGCAGAGCAGCAGCAGTCCACCGACCATCGCTCACGACCACGCTTCGCTGCCTGGCATCCCAGGTGCAACCCCCTACAGCAGGAAAGGGCTTGCAGCAGCCATCGCATCATCTCCCGAGTCTCGATTTTCAGCCCTCGGAACCAGAACAGCCGCGTGCGGAGAGAACGGGTGCAAAGTCTTCCAAGGACTCGCTGTCCTCCATAGAACGGAAACGAAGATTCCTCGTTCGCTCGTCGCTCGCCCTCATTGCCGTCGGAGTGGGTCTGCAGCTCGTCTATCTGGGACGCCAATGGGATGAAGAGGAACTCAAAGCTAAAAAAATAGTACGAATAACGTTTCTGCGCTCTCCCGCTGCCAACCATTCTCATGCCTTCTTCAAAGAAACCTCAGGATGCTCCGACGACGACGCGCTGGGGCAGAATGAAAACCCGTGTTGCAGATGTATTCGGTGTTCGTATGGTTGCTCGGAACCCCCAACGCACTTGTCTCACTTGCCTCTTCGACAGCTATTCAGCGAACCGGTGTGGCCAGAACTACTACCTCCGCCCCTCCCACCACAATATCAGAAACCTTACACCATCATTATTTCACTAGATGACCTACTGGTAAACTCCGTCTGGGACGTGAGTCTACTCCCTTTCATTCGTCCTGTCCTTGCCGCTAACCGACTTCGACAGCGACAACACGGTTGGCGAATAGCGAAACGTCCTGGAGTGGATTATTTTCTTGCATACCTATCTCAGTTCTACGAAGTCGTCATATTCACCTCTCAGTATAGCTACGTACGTGTTTCACGCGTCCCGAAAGAGAAAAAACCTTTGGACTACCCCACTGTTCCTTTTTACAGACCGCTCTCCCTATAATCGAAAAACTCGATCCATACGGGTTCTTCATTTCCCATCGACTATTCCGCGAGCATATGCGGTCTACCACGGGTACCGTCGTCAAAGTGCGCATTTATCTTCATACTTGTTTTTGCCCAGTCCCCAATTGTTATGTACAGGACCTCTCCTACTTGAATCGTGACCTCTCCAAAGTTATCGTACTCGACACCCATCCCGATCACGTATCCACCCACCCTGAGAATGCCATCATTTTACCCCCATGGACCGGTAGTCCGGGAGACAAAGGACTGGTGGCTTTGATTCCCTTTTTAGAGTGTATGTCCTCGCATCCGTCTAAACTGCATGACCCTGGCGCTCACGAGTCCACTCGTTGCACAGCGATTGGTATATACAGACCTCAAGACATCCGCCCCATTCTCGAAGCATATCGCGGCAAAGATATTCCGATCGAGTACGCGAAGAATGAAGCCGAGGCTCGCGAACGTCATATTGCAGAGTGGAAGAAGAAGAGAAAAGGGCTCTCTACTGGAGGGTTTACTTTCAGTTCCTTGTTTGGAACCAGCGAGGTACGTGTTATTAATCGACTCGTGTGCCCACGAGATATATGTGACGTACGATATGAATGATGAATGCATCCTGCGGTACACAGGTCTCTCATTCTCCCATTCCACCCACCTATTTGGAGCAGAAACGAACGGAGGCACAAAGTATCTACAAACAGGAGCAGGCGTATATCCAGGCGAACAAGGCAACCCTGGAAAAGATGCTGGAGGAACAGAAACAGCAGGAGGCAAAAGAGATGTCGGGGACATTGTGGAATATGATTGCTGGGAGGAAGCAGGAGGATAAAAGTGCAGTTGGCAGTGGTGCTCCCGTCGATGGCGCCAGCGGCCAAGCGCAGAACATGGAGAGTCAGGTGGCTACTCCAAGTGCGCAGACTTAGATCCCTCTGTGTAGGTGTCCGCTATGGAATGAAAGGAAGAGGAGATTATTTTGGATGTGGTACGACGCTCTCAATGCGTGGTTAATGTTCTGATCGTACAGTCGACGTGGACGTGAAGGTTCTGTGGCTGGTACGGGTAAGCTCAAGCTTAAGATTCGCAATAGGAAGGATTTTTGTCGGTGGTTGCCGAAGTGGGAGAACCATGCCAACGTCTTATCTTCACATTTCTAGCGCTTCGCTCGGTCCCTGTTTGGTAACGACTCAGCAGCCCGCCAGAAGTCTCCAATGCTGGCATGCCTAGTAGCTTCGCTGGCACACGGCGGAAGTCCGGTATAACTCATGGAGCTTGCTTGATGGGTTGGTCAAAAATGCTGTAAGTTGTATTATTGTGGATGTGACACGTTGCTTCCCTGTTCTAGACTGTTTGCTAGCAGATCGAAACGTCCGTATCCAGACTTCCATCCGAACTCATATCATATGGGGGCACGACCACGGCCGAGCGCCCTTTTTTCTCTGTGCTGTCCTATGTTTCATTTTTCGTCCGTCCGCCAGTGCGTGGGTAAGTCATGCAGATGGACGCGCTTTCGAGTCCCTTGTCGTTTGCCAGTGTTGGCGCGGGGATCGCATTTGTCGCTGTGTATCTATACAGAACCTACACCTCGCCTAAAGTAAGACCATAGTTTTCCGGTAAACTGGTCAGGCAAATGCATAGCTGACTTTCTGGACATTTAGCTGGACTGTTTTCCTACAGTTGGGCCGTCTGGTCTAATCGGGGCTATTCGATTCCTCACACACAGCCTGGAGATTGTGCAGGACGGGTATGAGAAAGTAAGCTGTTTACCCCTCACCCTCTATCTCTCTACTCTCTTTGTCCTCGTCCTTTCCCCACCCCGTCATTCCGGCATCATAAGCATATCACGAACAGAAAAAGGCTTAACACGGTTTCCAGCACAAAAATGCCGCATTCAAGGTTGCCGATTTGACCCACCGCTGGACGGTCGTCTTGAGCCGATCCCATTTGGACGATATAGGAAGAGCCTTGGACACTGAATTGTCCTTTGGAGAAGCGGCCAATGAGGTGAGAGATTTCCTCCTAGCACACGCTAGAGTCATAATTGGATTCATGTATGTCTACGTCACTTGCATCGTCATATTTTGATCGGTGCCGGCGCATTGGTATTGGTATTGGAAGAATATCCAAGTCCAGTATACAATGAGTCCAGCGATCCTTCAAGACTTGTACCATAATTCAATCCTCCGATCGCAGTTGACGAGGAATCTGGGTGCGGTCTATGGGGATGTTCGGAACGAGCTGGTCGTTGCGTTTGAAGAGACGCTGGATCTGAAGGCGGATGGTGAGATTTTCAGGTTTATAATTCGATAACGCGGCGGTGATATAAGGTTGGCATCTGCACCAAACGAATTGGCAGAGTGGAAGAGCGTCACCGCGATCGAAATGATCCGGAATGTCGTGTGTAGGATCAGTAATCGGACGTTCGTCGGTCTTCCTCTTTGTGGGTCATTCTTTCTCGAGTATGCCGCGTTGATTCGAGTTTTGACGAGGAGATTATTTGTGAAGGTCGCGATCCGGAATGGGTCAACTTGAATACCCAGCTCACCGTTGCTGTAGTCAAAGAAGGGGTTTTGTTGATGCGACTTCCAAAGTTCATCAGGCCGTAAGTTCCTACTCCTGAGTCTGCTGACCTTGGTGGTAAGACGAACTTGTCCCCTATCGAGTTTGGCCTCGAAATGGATCACGCGGAGGACCGAAAGAACTAGCCGTGCGGCCCGACAACTCGAAACTATAATCAAGGACCGCCAGAGACACATGAAAGAGTATGGAAAAGAGTGGAGCGATAAACCCGTATGCGTACCTTCATCCCGACGGATCTTCCGAAACTTACAAGTTCCCGCTAGAATGACCTACTGCAGTGGTGCATGGATGAAGGCAGGGAAACCACCGTGGACCAGTTGGCAGTGCGTATGATGGCGATCAATTTTGCTGCGATACAGGTACACGTTTATTTCCCTGTTTCCATGTGAGCGTTTTCCAACTGGTACACGTGGCACAGACGACTTCAAATGTACGTTTCCTGTACTATGAGATGGTGGCTGTCTCAAGTGGGCTGCTGACTTGGGTAGGGTTTTGCGCAAGCTCTTTACTATTTGGCGACGGGCCCCCAGTACGCAGAGATGCTCCGTGAGGAGGTCGAAACAATCGTGAAAGAGCATGGGTGGACGAAAGAAGCACTTACGCATATGCGTAAAATAGATAGTTTCTTGAAGGAGGTCCAGAGATTCGAAGGACCTGCTGTCCGTGCGTGTATTTTTTTTCTCTGTTCCCCGTATGGTTCGTACTTGTGCTTAACCTCCCGTTTCGTGCATCAACGATGACGGAATATCTGGGTGGCTGGCTGGGGGAGTAGTCGGTGTCCCTCGAAAAGCGTTACAAGATGTGAAGCTTTCAGACGGGACTGTAATTCCAAAAGGAACTTTCGTTTCTCTCCCGACATACGCGATTCACCACGATCAAGTCATCTACGAACACCCAGACGTGTTCGATCCTCTTCGGTTCGTTCGGTTGGAGGATACAAGGCAAGGCCCCGAATCGAGGTTCCAACTCGTCGCTGTTAGCCGCGATTCATTGACATTCGGGTTTGGAAAATCGGCTTGGTATGTATACGATCCAGGACCCTCTTGTTTTTGAAAACCGCTCGGTTGATATGCTTAATTCTTACTCTGGTTATGATAGTCCCGGCAGGTTCTTCGCAGCTGTGATTATGAAGAGCATGCTGGCACATGTGGTGGTGGAGTATGACGTCAAATTGGACGGCGACAGATCTCCCCGTCAGAAGAGAATGATTTTTGGTGCCCATCTCGGCCCACATCCTGCGATTAGGATCGCGTTTCGGAGGAGAGGCGCATAACGACACAGTTGTTGACAGAAGTGAACGTATCTGATTAACTAACTGTACCTAAACGTTGTGTAGAATTTCGATTCCAACTCTGGATTCTTATACATCACACTCGTTCGCGTTCAACGTTGATTTCTGGTATAGTGGACGCATTCGATTCATTGGTACGAAACTGAAGGAATCAAATTCCTGCATCGATAAGTGGGCGGGTATACCCTCCCTAAAGTACAATCATGCGAGAGTACAGATAGAACGTATACCCCGGGGCTGATGTCCGGACGTAGGCCATTCAAGAATCAGTGTGACGGCCTACCCATAATCAAGGGGGGAGACGAACATGGTGAAGTTACCAGATCACGTTACTCTACAAGAACATGGACAAGCGTCGTTCCACCGCACGAATCCTAGCAATACAATCCCGCGGCAAATGCAATACTAAAAAATTTCAGCGTTCGATCAACCTCTCCCAAATGCAAATCTACCGAACGAATGCTAAAAGATCGAAAGGTAAAGAGCGATGAGCGCCTCGTCTTAGGTGCTTACCAATCAGCAGCGCTTGGTGGTAAGTTGGCAGAAAAAGCGGAAGACAAATACGACCAAACGCGATATCTGCACCTCGTTCGGACGTCCAGTGCAACCAAGCGACTGCAGACACTCTGAGAGCTGAAAATGCGGCAGAAGCGGGCCAAGACGTATCGGAAACTCATGTCACTCTACTGCATGTCCTTCGGATTCCGGGAACCGTACCAAGTTCTGGGTAGGTTCACCAAGTCTTATCCTCGTTCGAGCTTACCCGCCCTTAGTTGACTCGGAGATATGTAAACTTGCTACAGAGTCAAGGATCGACTTATCAAAACAGTTGAGCACCGTGTTACAAGGCGCCACAAAGCCTAGTATAACTTCATTGCGCACGAATGCAGCACTGTCGAGCTGATGCTTCCACCTAGTGATCACCCAATGTTGTATCCACGAGTTGTATCTACAGGGAAAGTCTCAGCAACCAGCCGTGGACCTCGCAAAAGCCTTTGAACGTCGAAAGTGTAACCACAGAGACGCCATCCCAGGGGATGACTGTCTGGCAAGTGTAGTTGGTCGGATGCAATCTTTCGAGTATAATCTTCTTCTGACAATCACTGCAGGGGACACTAACAAACATCGCTATGTCGTGGCCACACAGTTGCAGCCCCTTCGCGCTAAACTTCGTCTTGTACCTGGCGTTCCGATCATTCACATTAACCGGTCAGTGATGATCCTCGAACCACCTAGCGAAGAAACTATCAGGGTAAAACAACAAGTGAGTGCTGATTCGCAAAGAGTGCCTGTAGATTGTAAATCCTTCCCCAGAAAGAACAACAAGCTCTCCGCCCAGCAGCGGCAGAGTTGGCGAAATTACCGCAGCAGCCCAGCGACCCTCCACGCAAGAAAAAGGGACCCAAAGGACCCAATCCTCTTAGTGTAAAGAAGAAGGTGACGCGGCCAACCAGTACGAGGTCTACCCCTTCATCTCCAGGTGGCCTTTCCATTGGCGAAAAAAGGAAGCGGGAAGAAAACAACCAACAGCCGACCGCTACGTGCAAGAGGAAGAGACGCAGAAAACATGGTGGCGGTCCGACTTCACCTGTTGTCACGACCACTTAGCCGTGATTTAGCCGACAGTAGGTATCAGTGTCAGTGTGCCACTGAGCTGCATGATTTTGATGGCTCACGCCACCCACGTATGATAAACCACGTTGCACTCATCTTTCTAGTGGATAAGGTCCCACCACGTCTCCATCCACGGTGTGCTATCAAACGCCTTTTAACCAGCGTTATTACATCTCTCGGGATCAGACAGTTTATCGCATGCGCCTCAGAATTCCGCCGCTAGCCAGGAGACTTGACTTGCAGTTGCTCTCTGGATTTGGCCGGAAGCTCCCTTTGGTCGTCTCGCCATCACTGCAAGTTGTCTTGGAGATGTGATATGTAGTTGAATCTATTCTTGCGTTCCTGTCGCCTCACGCGTATTATTGTACATACCGCAACGCACCTAGTTGTCGCAGGTACCCGCCACCTCTCGAAAGAAGGTGGGTGCCTATCATTTCTACTCTGTAGTTCTGCCTTCCCATCCAAAGCAGACATTGGTGTAGAATGTACAGTAGTATTCAGGGTTTGTCTATCTCCGTGGCACCAGATCTTAAATGGCATCATCTCGTCCAAGTTGACGTGGCCAAGATGCGCTGGCGCACCCAACGAAATATATGCGGTCAGTCACCGGCAAACATCAGTAAACGGGATTTTAGTCAGAACCAGTCATAAACCAGTTTGTGACCAGTTTGTGACCAGTCCTGACCAATTGCCGGTTCCCTGATGAAGGATGATGATACCTCAGCACGTGGGAATTGGACATCACAAAAATTCCCTAAACCAGATCTGAGAATATATTACTAGATATAGCACATGTCAGGTGTCTCTGCACTGTCGGAGGTATCCTGATTTGCCATGTTTCAGGCTTGAATATCTGGCAAGATTAGGAAATGCGAATCACCGATATGAACCAGGTTTAATGGTAGTTTAGATGGTCACCATCTATCAGACATCTCAGATACGCTCAGCTCCCAATTGTCGTTCAATGAAGCCCAATATATTGTGCATCTACTAAAGACATACAAAGTATCGTTAGGTATGATCAGGTGTACATGTACCCGCATCCAGGTCCAAGACGCGAACACGACACCAGAGAGCGAATGATAGCGAAAAGGGAAAGCAATACCAGGCCCACGAAAACACGATAGGAATAAGTATGTGGCACAGTTGAGAAACGTCACTTGAATGAGTTACCACGTAGCAATGCTGGCGGAGCGGAAGAAAACCTCAAAGCCATAAGTATAATGAAAAATGAGTGAAACATACCTGAGAGACCCTCTATTTGTGGAATTTATGCAGAGAACATCAAGGCTTGGGCGTCAACCTCATACTGGGAGCATTGGGTTGGTTTGGTGGACGATGTCAAAGGAAGGGATGTGGGTTTCGCGATGGTGCTCTCCCACGCACAGTCTTTTGGACATGTTAGCAGTCACGAAGTTTGTATCGTGGTAGCCATACATGTCCCATCTTGAGAGACGGAATGCGGAGATACATCTGCAAAAGCTATGCTGTCAATGATGACATTGGTGAACCGTGGGGGCTGGTACTTGCCGACGGTGTTGTTGTCACCATAGTAAGATACTTCGAGTTATTTAGGGAGGACACTGCTGACGAGGGAGGTAACATGACGGGTGATTTTCACTATGATAAATGAGAGGTCAGTCAGAGTTGATGGGTTCGACAAAGGGGATGGGAATAAACTCGTGCATCCCAGAACTTCAAGAGGAAATACCAATGAATGACGGAATGGTTAACTTACGACATAAAGTACACGGCCCGTTCATCAAACTCGATATGACATCCCACTTTGACTCATTTGTGGCATCTGTGTTCGCCCCAAAACTGCCATGACTGTTGGTATAATTAGAAGATCCGGGCATCTTGTGTAATAGTGACATGAGCAACCTGGGGTCTCACTCCATAAGGCAAATGCCATGAGCGACCTCACCTCACGTATGACGCGTCTGCTCTTGGTCGCACAAAGCATACATGCAGCTGTTATCGGCCAACAATCGATTTCTCCATTTGGAGGTGCTGATATCTTGATGTACGACCAACCTCGGCATGTTCACCGCCCAAGGACAAGCTGGGGGTGGCTAGCAAGGGAGATGATCTTGCGGCTCTTGGTGGGCGTACTCACCAGAATTCTTCGAATATATGGGCTCTATCCATGGCTTTGAGGAGGCTGGTGGTGGTGGTGATATCTGCGAGTCCCTGGAGTACGGGTAAAGGTGAGGGTCTGGAACGGCAGTGTAGAGTATGAGCCAATGAGCAGTAGACTCCATGTGCAGGGGTGAACGATCTTAGCGATTTGCATCTCTGGGATGTTTCAGGTCAGGTCCATATACCCGGAAATGGACATCAACGTATAGCTTGCAGACTATATGCGTGGTTGCGTGCTTTCGTTTTCCTACCTCGACTTTCTGGCTGCACGTCGTTTTGCGGTTGTCTGTTCCACTACTAGTGCCGGCTTTGCAGCATGTAAGGGCGCATCCCCAGAGACCGTTGTACAAGTCAGTGCTGTGATGTCGGGTGATATCAGGCATGATGTGCTACATACCTTGCAGATGGCGAACACAGGGATAGGTTCGAAGCGAGAACGAATCTGACTTCCCTACATTTTGCCCACGCCACATGGTCCGATGGGGTTCTTCAACCGACAAGAAAGATATGCATTGGCAGGTGTCCGCAAGCGAGCTCTGAGGTAGAAAGCGATCAGGAGGAAAGGGGCGAACTTGGAAGGCGACTCGATGCATGCAAGGATCAACGAGATGTGACTTGTGACTGTGTTGTGTCACATGAAGGTAAAAGCTGAGCTGAGACACTTGGCCAACAAAGGGAGGACCGGCGTTCAAGACAGCACAGTGATCACCATAATCTCAATATAGCCTGTGTATAATATTTCATATGTCTGTCAATCTCTGGACAGTATCTACATGATAGTGTTCAGTGGAATGAAGGGTCTGGCTGACACGTGATATATCTTTGCACTCGCCGCCGGAGCTGACAACGACATCATCGCCACCACTTTCTCGCGAAGCAACGGGAAGTGCCGGAGGCTGTCATGCCGCGTCACCTATATCAGGTAATATCCTGTTTCGGGAACTTTTGTGATGGAACACGCCCACGCAGTGTGGTAATCAGAGGGCGCTGCCGTCAGCCTTCATTGAGGTGTCCGAAGGTATATTGACCCGACAGTTAGCAACAGACTTGTTACAGCAAAGCCTACCAAGCGTGGAGTTCAATAGATCGCCGTGATCTGTTGATCATGGGCCCAGCTGGCCTATACTCCGACTGGCGGGTCCGTCCTTCGATGGAGGATGCAGGTTAGGGTCGTCTACGCAAACGATGCCCGGCACGTTTGCGGTTGCCACTTCAATGCAACCAATTCTTCGCCGCGGTACCCTGAATGTGAATTTCTTTCTTTTTTTCCTTATTGACGTGGCCCAGTGAGGAGTAGCCGGATTCCACCTGCGGTTCCCCGTGCCTGGGGGTTTCCTGATAAACGTTTTCCGGCTATTCTATATAGTCTCGTCCTGTTTTCACAGGTTTATCGTAAGTCTCTTGGTTCATCTATGCCGAAGACCTTCACCTTGGCATTGACTACTATTCATTGCACATGTCTTCTCTTCTAGCAATCGGGCACAGGGTACCATTCAAAGGGAGGGCCTCCCTTGCCTTAGTGGTGGTCATCTATGCAGCCTCGACCCTAATTTTTAGGCGGAAACCGTCTTCGTCTTTTCCTCCTTTGGTACCCAGCGCCCTACCCTGGATTGGGTCTGCTTTGAGTTATCTGTCTAATCCCAGGGGATTTCTGTCACGTTGCCAGTGAGTATCTTGTTTACCGATAGTGGTCTCTGAACGGATGTTTCTACAATAGCAAGCGCTATGGCTCAGTATTCAAGTTACTGCTCGGCGGTCGAGAGGTTATCGTTGTTTCGTCGGCAGCCGCAATTTCATCCATCTATGCATCAGAGGATGCTGCACCACACGCCATGCATGACCAAATATTCCGTGCGTTCATTGGACGCTATCCAGAACACACGGAATTCAACGTGGAGAAGGAGATCTTCCCGTTGCTGGACCAAGTTTTCTCCAAGCGTGCTCTTGAAGTTCTGGCCCAGCCACTCGCCCAAATGGTGTTTGCCAGAATAAATCACCATACTCGGATACAGAGCGTGCAGCTATCGCTCATGACTTTCCTTGCGGAGCCACTGTACTTTGCGGTTAACGTCATGCTCTTCGGGAACGGGTACCCCTCCGACTCCTTTGACGATTTCCGCATTATAGACGAGAGCATGCCAGAACGTTTCTTTGGCAGCCCATATTGGTTCTTGCCCTCCGTTCGAGCTCGCGGGCGCTTGCTCCCGCGAGGTGTCGACTACGTCAGGAAAATACACATCCCGGCAAATAACAGTGCGCTGGGCTCGGATTTCATTCAAACTCTGCAAAGCAATGGCGTGTCCCCAGAGGAAGCAGCCTGTCATCTTCTTACCTTTTCATGGGGCCTACATGCCAACACCCAAGGCGCAATATTTTGGCTTTTCCTGTTTTTACTTAGCGATCCGGTTGCACTTACTGCTGTGCGAGACGAAATTGACAGGGCTATCAAGCACGAATTTGGAGACTTGCACGGGTTCTTGGTCGACGCTAATCTCAAGAATCTGGATGGGCCCTGCTTCACGCTACTCACATCCGCAATAATGGAAGCGATGAGGCTGACCGCCACGTTCATGGGCCTTCGTGTCGCCAACTCTGATTTCGAGTTGAAGAACATTGACAAGACGGTCCCGGTACGGAAGGGGGAGCATCTTCTAGGGAACGTCGATGCCCTTCACATGGATGAAAGTGTGTACCCTAATAGCCGTGCCTTCGTGTATGATCGGTTTGCCTACTGCGAGGGGAAGTTCAGGATGGATGGCAAACCATGGTTTTCTTTCGCAGCCGGGAGACACTTAGTATGTACTTTGCCGAGTTCCCGTGACCTTGTTCTGACACATTCAATTTCCTATGAACAGTGCAAGGGCAGGTATCTTGCTATGTACGAGCTAAAAATCTCAGCTATACTGTCTCTCTATCTCTTTGACATTACACCGGTGGGAGGGCCACCGCCGCCGTGGTGGCCACCAAGATCGCAGAAGGCAAACCTTGGCTTCCCTCGTATTGAGAACATCACCGTTCAGTTGCACCCCAGAGATCGTGTGGAAG
Source organism: Pisolithus thermaeus (assembly GCA_024663475.1). Classification (NCBI taxonomy): domain Eukaryota; kingdom Fungi; phylum Basidiomycota; class Agaricomycetes; order Boletales; family Pisolithaceae; genus Pisolithus; species Pisolithus thermaeus. The sequence continues at coordinate 132,258 of JANFAF010000120.1, read as the reverse complement.
TTCGTTAGTCTCAGGGTCGTTCGTAGGGAAGAAATGTTTTATGCGTCCGTCACCTTATGTAGAAGTGCGCCGGAGGATTTATTCTAGCGTGATTTCGTAGCAGTGAGCATCACAGAAGTGGTTGAAGCTTACTGTAATGAACCGCGCTTGAACGACATTGGCAAATATTTCATCCAATCACATATTGCTGTGTGATGATGGCACCAGACATTGAGTTGATAGCAGGAGAGAAAGTATCGATAATGTAGATAATGGAGTATCAGAATAATCCCAAATATCCCAGGCATTTGATGCAAGTGCATCAAACCTCCCGGCTTCAATAAGTTGACGGCGGTGACAGTAGATTATGTAAGAATACGACCACTATGCTATTACAATTTACAAGCTCAAGCGCTGAAGGTTCCGGTTGTACTCCACTCTGCTTGCTTATCGCCAGATTGCATCCTCAGGAGTACTGCTCGTAGATCGCCGGAATAGCCCCGTAAACCGGTTCTAGTCATCACCTGGCGCTTTAGAAGATACGACCGGTGATGAAATACGGTCCAATAACAGGGAATAATAGGTCGGGTCAATCCGTCATCAGTATGGATACGTGTCAACCCTCCAGTCACTCGTGCGGATATTCGCAGTACGTATCACTACTTATCTAGCCTTTGCCTTCTCCATCATTCCCTATCAACACGGCCATGGACCTGTCTTCTCTGCTTGCAACTATTCACGATAACTTGCGGGGGGTAAGACGCTTGGCCACTCCGCTCGATGTCGCGACAGTCATCGTTGTCGTATGGGCACTTCGTGGGGCATTGAGAGTCGCCCGGAGGTCCTTCAAAACCACCAAACTTCGCGGACCACCCAGGAAAGACCTCATATTTGGCGTGGCTAAGCAAATACTCGAGTCACCAGATCCTGGTGCCATGTACGAGGCATGGGCCAAGCAGTATGGAGTGGCTTACGAGGTCCCAATGACCCTAGGCGGGAAACAGATTGTTTTGACTGACCCAAGAGCACTTGCACACTACTATGCCAGGGAAACGTGGATATATGTACAAACCAATTCGACTAGATCCTTCCTTCGGCGCAACGTATGTACAGTATTCAGCTTCTAATAGCCCCTCTCTCACACAGCACCATACAGTTTGGACGAGGGGTAGTGTGGTCGGAAGGTGAAGTCCACAGAAGGAAGGCACAGGCAACCTGCGGATAGGAATGATTTATTGATATTTCGCCTTCAGGCAACGCAAGCTGTTGACGCCATCGTTCAGCCCAGACGCCATAAGGAACGTCACCTCTGTCTTTTATAGTTCCGCTCACAAAGTAAACCCGTCCCTCCCTACAATATCGGAGGCTGATATCGACATTTTAGGTGAAATCTGCATGGGAAGTGGTGATTGACACTAACACTGGCGGGAGCCCTGTCATCGAAGTCCAGGAATGGTATGCTGGATTTATTCGCACTCCAGTGACGAAAAGCTGAACAGTCATTGATCAAGGATGAATCATATTTCGTGAGTTGATTTCATATATGGTGGCACAGCCCAATTTGACCGGTCGTTCAAGACTTGATTCCATAGGGCTTGCAGGGTTCTCTCACGACTTTGGCTCTCTTGACGGCAAACCTGCCTCAATAACTGAGGTCCTTGATACATTTGGATCGTCATCGGAACGACCGGCCTTAACTGTCCGACTCCTTCTTCTTGCACGAGTGTTCCCCTTGTTGCCCTATGCAACGAAACCAAGAACCAGACTATTTCGTGAGATGCAAACAATTATGGAAGACATCTCGTCGGAATGGTTGGCAAGGATGAGGAAGGAGAGGGAGGAGGGAGCTCTTGACAGGAAAGAGGAGAAGTCGGTTATTGAAGTGTTGGGTACGTTTCGCGACTGCTATGTGAGACTGCCCTTTACGAACGTTGTCCGCAAAGCAAATGCCAGCGACTCCGACTCTCCCCTTCATCTGACCCATGAGGAGGTTTTAGCACAATTAAGTAACAATACTTCTACCGCCGGGCTGCCACCTAATTTCCTCCCCTTACAGATGAAGAGTATCCTTATCGCTGGCTACGAATCGACTTCCAGTAAGCTGCCACTCAATCCATATATCAATGTAGACTGATCGATTTTCGCAGTTACCATGACGTGGGCGCTGCTTGAACTAGCAAGGAACCCCAACATACAAAGTAAATTGCGAGAAGAACTCCTGGCCTTCGGTGAAGAACCGACGTATGACCAGCAACAACACAGTTTACCTTACCTCGATGCCGTGGTGCACGAAACCCTTCGAGTCCATCCACCTGTGACAGACCTTTTTCGTGTGGTGCGTCAAGTGACAAGCTGATTCGTATCTCTCTCTTAAACTGAGATCATTCTTTCAGGCAGCGGAGGATGACGTTATCCCTCTCTCAGAGCCTGTCGTTACCCAGTCTGGTAAAGTTGTCAACAGCATATCCGTCGCACGTGGCATGCAAATTGGGATACCCATCTCCTGTATCAATAGATCTACTGAAATATGGGGAGCAGACGCGAAAGTATTCCGTCCAGAACGTTGGCTGGAGGAAGGCGGGATTCCGAAGAAGGCGCAGGACATTCAGGCATACCGCCATTTGCTGACATTTGTCGACGGCCCTAAGACTTGCCTTGGAAAGAATTTTGCGGTGGCTGAATTCAAGGTACACTTTCTTTGCAGTTCTGGGACTAGTAACGATTACTAATTATTCCCTCCCAAGGCGGTTATGTCAGTGCTGGCGAAGGACTTTGTGTTTGAGTTGAGAGATGGACCCAACACGCAAGTGGAGTTTGGCAGGGGAATGATACTGCCTAGGCCCAGGATAGTTGGAGAACAGGGCACTAACGTGCCGTTACGCGTACGACGGTACGAAGGATGATCGATGATGTACAGCTACGAATAGGTAGAATACATCTCTTTGGTGAAATCTATTGTTATTGTGATCGTTAAACACACAACCTTTACCGAGGTAACTTGGATGCGTGTCCGCCACGCTGCTGATGAGGACGCCACCTTGTGAAGTCCCGCGAACTCACTTCGTTACATTATTATCGAAGTGGGTCGATCTGTTTGGTTAGTCCACCTCAATCCGGTTCAATTCACCACGTACATAGAGCAGAATATGCATTTCCAGATCCTATTCTTCCCTGTCGAAGTGGGTCGATCTGTTTGGTTAGTCCACCTCAATCCGGTTCAATTCACCACGTACATAGAGCAGAATATGCATTTCCAGATCCTATTCTTCCCTGCCATAGAATCGAAGGTAATGCCACAACAAGAATAGTGTGCCTGCTAACTCGGCCGTCCACAGTTGGTTGGTACCTGGAGGAATTCTAGTGTAGACTCTCAGGCCGCGACCCATCATATTACTCCTCTGCTACGTGGCCACTCCAGTAGTTGGCAAGTTGGTAACCTCTACCAGTCAACGACAATGACATCAGCCCTGAAGTTCATATTTGTGCTGGCAGAGCCTCACCGCCTTGGGCAGCCCGCGTGATACCATACGTGTTTACTGTCCCTCATACGTTTAGTGGCTCCGCGTCGGACGTCGTCAATACTACCGCGGAAAATTTTGAATCCCGCAATCGATGAATATTTATTTAGTCTTCAGGTTCATTATTCTATAGAGCCTGTCAGCAACGCAGTGCAGTTGTCCTCCCCCCTAAAAGGCTGTTCCCGAGTGCAGGACCGGCTTTAGTCAGTGCTGCTGCACCCGCTTTCAAAAAACATGGGAAAGCTCGTGACGTAGCACGGGAAGCTTTTGCAGAGAGAAGTCCCCATCGACCTTCGAATTTCACACGAGAAATCCAGGCTGCATTGTTACCGACCTGGTTGCTGGGGGATTCCACCGGAGTTGCACAGACACTTGACGTGGTACACATGTTTCTGGGAACGGGTGACCACTCCCTTTTGTGCCGACCTGGGTGAGTCTAATGTTTGTTATTAAACGATCAGTCAGTCCTGACTTCCGCCACTTATTGACTAGTCCACCATGGCGGATATCCCATTTACTTCCAACCACCTATTGCCAGTGACGGGCACTGCGCTTGTCGTTGCACTGTGTGTATACCGAGCGTCTGAGTTCCGGAAAGTAAGGTCGTCTCTCTCCTATCTTTTAACCGGCCAGGCTTTTCTCAGACAGCACACCTAGCTCAATCACATCCCATCTGTGGGATCGCCTGGTCTACTAGGTTCATATTGGACCGCATTCAAATCCCTCACAGACAGTTCGAAGATAGTCCAGGAAGGTTACAACAAAGTATAATAGATCTCTATGAGGCGTACTCGTTAACCAGTGGACGTGATGTAGTACAAGATGGGCGCTTTCAAAGTCCCTAATTTAGGGCATTGGGTAGTCGTTCTAAATCGCAACCACGTCAACGACATCGTCAGTGCCTCCGACAAGGAGCTATCTTTTCATGCGGCCATAGAGGATGTAAGTGTGCTCCTTCCACCATAGGAAGCCGCTGACGGGTGTCTTACTAGTATGTCAGACCGGCGTATACTTTCGGCCCCCAGATTACCCACGATGCCTACCACTATTCAATCATGAAATCACAGCTCACCCATAATCTCTCTGCAATTTTACCCGACGTTGCAGATGAGATAGCGGCCGCTCTTGATGAAATTGTGGACCTAACGGAAAAAGGTTACTGGTATAACTACAATATTTGGTTCACACTGATTGCTCATCTTCAGAGTGGAAGTGCGTGCCAGTACTGGAAACCGTCGAGAAAGTCGCTTGCAGAGCAAGCAACAGAGCTTTTGTCGGCTATCCCCTTTGTGTGTGATCCCCCACCTAGCATTGCCTTTCTGTCTTATATGGTTTTCCCTAGGTCGGGATTCGGATTGGATCGAGTTGAACACGCAACTCACCAATGCCATCATTAAAGAGGGTCTTCTCTTGTCCTTATTTCCCAATTTTGTGATGCCGTGAGCCTCTTCTCTTTTCCTGAGCGACCAAGTCAGATCTTCCCCGAGTTCAGACTGGCCGCGAAATTTGCAACGAAAACTGCCAATAGGGTTAAACGCGGAGCTAGGCACCTTGCACCCATCATCACCGAACGTCTGAAGCACATGAAAGAATATGGAAAGCAATGGAACGATAAGCCTGTGAGCAGGTATGCTTCGTGATGGCACAGATTGGGTTCACGTTTCACAGGACGACTTCCTACAATGGTGCCTAGATGAAGGAAAAGAGACTTCTGCAGACTTGCTAGCCGCTCGTATGTTTGCCATCAACTTCGCTGCAATTCATGTGAGTGGTCTAGTATGTAATGATGACCGTACCATCCATGTCATTGGCACAGACATCGTCCAATGTACGTATTGGTCCCATTGCATATGTCTGTCGCAAAATGTGACATCGGTAGACTTTCGCACAAGCACTCTATTGCCTAGCGGCAAATCCTCAATATATTCAGTCTCTTCGTGAGGAAGTTCAGACAACGCTTGGAAAAGATGGCTGGACAAAGGAGGCACTGTCTAAATTGAGGAAAGTTGAAAGTTTCCTCAAAGAAACGCAACGATTTGAAGGCAACGCTTCTTGTGAGTATGCTTTTGAAGCGCGTGGACTTCTGTGGTACCCCTTTTACGTTGCCTACAGTGGGTGTTAAGCGAAGAGCCCTGAAGGATATCACCCTCTCTGATGGAACGTTGATCCCGAAGGGAACATACCTCTGCGTTGCGTCCCATGCCATTCATCGTGATCCTCACGTCTACGAGGATCCCGACGTTTTCGATCCCTACCGATATACAAAATTGCAAGACAAGCAAGGTGACGGTTCTCGTCACCAATTGGTTGCCGTCAGTCCCGAGTCACTAATGTTCGGCATCGGGAAGGCAGTTTGGTGTGTCCTCAGTCTACGCAGTGGTTGACTCGCCCCGTGACTCACAGGTCTTGTTGTGGACGTAATCAGTCCTGGCAGATTCTTTGCAGCAATGATGCTTAAGCTCATGTTTGTGCATATCATCCTATCGTACGACTTGAAGCTCGGGGATGTCTCCTGCCCAGCGAGCGTCTGCATGGGACCAGCTATTGTTGCCAATCCTTCTGCCGACGCAATGATACGTAGGAGATGCGATGAACAGTTTTGTTAGGATGTCACAGGTGGGCGAGAATTCAGATTACTTAGGAAGTTTGCCCCCCCAAAAAAAGTTTACCTGGCCTCTACAGCACTACATAGATCGAGTAGGTCACATAACTGGATAGCCTTCCACTCTTTTACTGAGGACTCAGTAATGTGGCTTCACCTACTTTGATGACACTCCGATACGGTTTCAGAATTTAGAATTTTTCTTAAGAAGCAGGAACTGGAAGAGATGAAACATGGGATTAATCCCAGCTTTGCCGGAATGATGCGGCATTGGAGCCAACATCCCCTGCTTTCTTCCACTCCTACAGTGACTGATATTCTTCAGCAAAGTTAATCGAAAAGCTATCGTACCAGCAGTGATCATTTGTGTCGGGCCAGCGACCACTTTTGACGGGACATGAAATATGAAACACTAAACTTGCGCGAAAGTCGAACTTTACGTCGCATTACCAAGTAATTGCTGCATTTTCGTGCGAACTGCAAGCTCCTTGATCGCTGACCATCACCCAGGTCCTTTCCGTTCGGTACATCATCACGAGGGCAAAGGAACAGTAGCCCGGGATGCATTGAAGTCACTCTTGTACTGATCTTGGCTTTCGCCGTCTTGAGTTTGAATGCTGAAAGCATGAACTCCTTGGTCGATTTAGATAAACAGAGTTGAACAGGTAAAGAAAGCTACACACGGAAAGAAAAGATAAAACCTCACTAAGAAAGTGAGAAAGTGAGAGAGATGGCAGTGAAGGCGTTCGCGAAGGACAATAGATGTCCAGAGCACTGCTTAGCCGAGACCCCATAATCGTGTGTGCATGGTCTTTCAGAGAACCTGCGAAGTAGTTTCGGTACCAGGCCGGACTGAGTCATAGAACATTTTTTCCGACTGTTTGGTGCGGACGTCGATTGCGCCGCGGCCTTGTAGGTGATGTAGCTGTTGGTAAGAGCAGAACCCGTCTGAGATTATCCGAGCAGCGGTCTGTACTTGCTTTCACTGTCGACGTCCTGCAAGTCTCTACGAGCGAGTGGTAAGCAGGTGACTGGCACGTCCATCTCCGTTGGGTATTCTTGACAATCACCAACCTCGCTTTGGACCTCAAGAATGACCACATTCCAGACAGGAGACGGGGGTGACAGCCACGCATCACAGCAGCGAGTACATACATATAGGAGAACTCCAGGATTAACGATGCAGCAGTCTTCATTACATTTTCGATTCCACCTGCAACTGCAAGGAGCGCAGCAAATTTAAGGGTGGACAGCCTCGTCCGAAATATCTTTAGACCCTGACACACGACGACACCCACAGCAAGACGGAGGTTAGGCGCTAGGCGCTGAAGGGTGGAAGCCGGACAAAGGACCCCACTGTCAGTGAGCGCCCAGTGTCGATTTTCTTTTGTCGGCTCTTTGATTTTCACCACCGTCACGTACTGGCTGGCCACGTCGAGTTCCACATTCAAAATCTCCCTGCGTAGCTCTGACTCTCCACGATGGTCATCATCCCAGAGAAGTCCGAACTTGCTCACAACGACGTTCATGGCGAACAGCCTCCTGCGTATGATGCTATTGAGGAGTTGGATCCAACGAAACCGTCCTCCATCTCAGCCGACACATTGTCATCTTCACCTCATGTGGCTGCTACAGGCTCTTCCAGCAGTCCAAACATAGTGTCAAGTTCAAGGCCACCTCTGCACCCATCACCGGAACATCCTCTGACTTCTCGTCGTTCTGCTGATCTTCTCACAAACTTACCTGCCCGTGGCCGAGCGCGTCTACAGAAAAACCGGCAGCGTCACAGCAGCTCGTGGCTCTCCTTTCTCCCATTCACTTCTGCACATTCTGCTAAACAAGTCCGCCAGTCGATTCTCACAATAGTCCATGATCTTGCTGTCCCACCAAGCCACTCTAACCTTGGTTCTCCACCGGATGCATACGAAATTCTAGCTTCGTGCTCTAACACTTGCGCTGAACACAAGCTTTCTCTTTCTGAAATCGTGCAGGAGTTGTCTATTGCGGACCACACCCCAATGTACTGGGCGATAGTCAATTATCGTGAAGCGTTGCTCATAGCATTGCTGACATTTGCCGAGAAGCTGGGCTCAGTTGCAGTGTCGGATATACGACGGGCTTGCCTCGTCAGTTCAAACCAACTTTTGTTCCATGCCCTTCGTACTAAGCGGCCGCCCTTTCACGGCATTCACGGCCTCAGGGTCCCCTCGTTGCATGCAGGTATGCACGTGCACTAATATGTGCAAGATGACGTATAACATGCCCCCACAGCGACTGAATCTCTCTTACTCGGCTCGCGGCCTCCCGACGAAGTGCGGGTACAGGAGTCCGGTCAAGATGGTGCGTTCACCGTGGGTTTTGACGTCATACTCTGGCAGCGACGAATGCGCGCTGTAGGCAGAGCCAGCGTCGAGTTCATCGTCTCTGGTAACGGAACCCCGATACTTCCCTGGTAACCACTCATTTCAATTCATAGGACGCATGTGGCGTATCACTTTCTTCTCCACTGACGCTCCGTCTTTAAACGGAGCACGAGGAAAGCTCAACCGTGACACATGGCATGTGATGGTCACGCTGCTGGAATCTAGCCCGCCCACTTACCTCGATGCCCGACTCATCGTTGATGTTCCTCCCCCGCCACCCCCGCCACTTAGATTACCCTTGTCAGGCCGGCAGGGTGCACGAGCCACACTTCCACGCCAACCCATTTGGCCAAGAGTGAACAAAAACTGGCAAAGTCTGCGAGCCACGTACGATTACAATTATGATGGAATGGCCCAACGACGACTTTCGTCTTACCAGGAGATTCTCATACCCCAGGAAAAGCCCTGTCATCATGATAAGGATCCTGCTCTTACACTGTCTCATTCCCCCTCCTGTACTTCCTCGCCGTTGCCATCCCCTATTCACCTGCGGGGCACTAACCTACAAGCACAGACCCCACCGGCAATGATAGCACCGACACCAACATCAACACCGTCATCTTCTTCGTCGCCAACGCGAAGTAACTTTCCACCGATTAGCATCCGTTTGCGATCTCAAGGACATAAACTTGCTCGCTACGGGAGGCCAGCGTTCGACTCTCCAGGTATTTACAATCATTTTTTTCTGCCTAGCGGATGGATGAATTCCCCCAAAGATACCTATGACGCACTAAACACGAAAGTGGAGACGTGGTCTGATAACGGCGCAAGTTACACTAGCGCTGTTATTGCACCGCTAGCGGAGGGCACCGGTTCGCAGCTACTGTACGAGTGAGTTTCGGCGTCGTACTTCCGTCGGTTTCTGGTCGGCCATCCCTTTTATAGGAAATCACCATATTTGTTCGCCGACGGAACGTTGCGAGCACGCTTAGAAGCGAGACTGGCCAAGTCGGAGTTGACGAGGGACTGCATTATATGTTGATCTTACCTGGCGTGTTGCATTTCTGGTTTTGAACGTACATGGATTCGAATAGCCTTCACGGCCGGCACAGCCACGAATCCAGGGATAAATCGCACTTTCTCTTGTAGGCCTAGTTGGACAACCGCGTGGCTTGACAGTGTAGAACTACTCGGCAAGGTGAGCTTGTGGCAAGTGCCGGGACATACAGGTGCTGCCCAGCTGCGCATGGTCCCATGTTAATGTATGCCGTAATGTAGATACATATCCAGAGACGTATCAACAGGTCAGTCAAATCCATTCCTGAGCATGGTCTTTGCATTTGGATACGATTGGTGTAACAAGCGCGCCAGTCAGTCCATGCTCTTCGGCCGTTGAGCGTTTTCCTCCAACTTCACATCATACGATACAAGAAAGTGTGTCAGGATGGTGTTAAGCCACAAGAAGTGTTGGCAGAAGTGTAAAATTGAAAACAAAAGGGGAGTGACCGCCCGGCAGGAACGCTCAACACTGGAATTTCGAAGTCTGGTTGGTAACGGTCTAATATTTGCTGCGATCCATAAATTCCTATCTTCTATTACGGCCCCAAACATCTCTGACACCGGAACACAAGTCGTCCCGTTCCGTCGACCAGCATCGTGATGACAAAGTCCTGGCCTTTGCATGCACGAACCCTTATAACGGAACCGTTAATTGCATCTTCTTCGTAACATGATCTTGGCAGCAGGATTGGCAGCAATAGCTGGTCCCATGCACACACTCGCTGGGTAGGAAACATCCCCTAGTTTCAGATCATACGCTAGGACGGTATGCGCAAGCAGAAGCTTGAGCATCATCGCTGCAAAGAATCTGCCAGGACTGGTTATGTCCACGACAAAGCCGGGGATTCAGCGTACAGGTTGGTCACGGCGTGGACCGAGCACATACCAAGCTGTCTTCCCGACGCCAAACATCAGCCACTCAGAGCTAACGGTAGCCAATTGGTAGCGAGAACCGTCACCTTGCTTCTCTTGAAATTTCGTGTAACGGTAGGGATCGAAGACGTCAGGATCGTCGTAGACGCGAGGATCATGATGGATGGCATGGGACGCAACGGAAAGATGTGTCCCCTTCGGAATGAACGTTCCATCAGTGAGAGTGATATCCTTCAAGGCTCTTCGTAGGATACCCACTGTGGACGGACATTGTAAAAGAGGTACCACAGAGGCCCAAGCACTTCAAAGCACACTCACAAGAAGCATTGCCTTCAAAACGCTGGGTTTCTTTGAGAAAGCCGTCAATTTTCAACAATTTAGCCAGCGCTTCTTTCGTCCAACCATCTTTTCCAATCGTTGTCTGAACTTCCTCACGAAGAGGTTGAATATATTGGGGATTTGCTGCCAGGTAACAGAGTGTTTGTGCGAAAGTCTATCGACATCATGTTCGTGGCAGACACATGCAAAGAGACCAATACGTACATTCGACGACGTCTGGTGCCAGTGACATGGATGGTACGGTCATAACCACAGAAAAAAAACCACTCACGTGAATCGCAGCGAAGTCGATGGCAAACATACGAGCGGCTAGCAAGTCTGCAGAAGTCTCTTTTCCTTCATCTAGGCACCATTGTAGGAAGTCGTCCTGTGAAACGTGAACCCAATCTGTGCCATCACAAAGCACACCTGCTCACAGGCTTATCGTTCCATTTCTTTCCGTATTCTTTCATGTACTTCAGACGTTCTGTGATGATGGGAGCAAGGTGCCTAGCTCCGCGTTTAATCCTATTGGCAGTTTTCGTTGCAAATTTCGCGGCCAGTCTGAACTCGAGGAAGATCTGACTTGGTCGCTCAGGAAAAGAGAAGAGGCTCACGGCATCACAAAATTGGGAAATAAGGACAAGAGAAGGCCTTCTTTAATGATGGCATTGGTGAGTTGCGTGCTCAACTCGATCCAATCCGAATCCCGACCTAGTGAGAACCAGGTAAGGCAGAAGCATACCACTAGGCGGGGAATCACTCACAGAGGGGGAAACCGACGAAAACTCTGTTGCTTGCTCTGCATACAACCTTCTCGACAGTTTCCAATACTGGCATGCACTTCCACTCTGCAAATGAGTAATCAGTGTGAACCAACTGGTACAACTGCATCTGTGACCATTTTCCGTTAAGTCCAAAACTTCATCAAGTGCCATAGCTATTTCATCTGCGACATCGGGTGAAACCGTAGAGAGATTGTGAGTAAGCCGTGATTTCAAGATCGCATTTTGGTATGCATCGCCCATAATCTGAGGACCAAAAGTGTACTTTGTTCTGACATACTAGGGACGTCCGTCAACGGGTTCCCTATGGTGGAAGGAACACACTTACATCCTCTAAGGCCGCATGGAGAGACAGCTCCTTATCAGAGGCCCTGATAATGTCACCAAGGTGATTGCGATTTAGCACGACCACCCAGTGACTCAAATTGGGAACTTTGAAGGCGCCTGCCTGGTACTATATCATGTCCAATTAGCGAGTATGCGTCACAAAGAACAGATTCACTTTGTTATAACCTTCCTGTACAATCTCCGAACAGTTCGTGTAGAATTTAATTGCGGTCCAATATGAACTTAGCGGGCCAGATGATCCCACAGATGGAATGTGCTTGAGCTAGGTGGGCCGTCTGAATACAACCTAGTTGGTTCGAAGGTGGTGAAGGGACGACTTTACATTTCGAAACTCGGATGCTCGATATAGACATGCAGCGACGAACGCAATAATCGTCATGCATAAGAGGTTGGAGGCAAATACGATATCCGCCATGTGTCAATGAGTAGTGAGTCAAAGTTAGGAATTGACTGGCTGCTTAAATACGTGCGTGATGACCATTCAAAATCACCTAGAAGGGCACCTTGATCAAAAGGGTCGCCACTCGTTATCCGGAAGATGTGTACCCTGCACGGGACAGAGTACCTCGGAGCAGCCTCGGTTTCCCCTGTCGAACTTGAAGATCGATGCCCCGTGAAAACTCGTCTTGGCAAAATCCTCCCATGCTACGTCGCGAGTTTTGCCGATGCCATGGTCCGGCGTAGTACGATAGATCATATCGTTCGCTGGCACATGCAGCGTGGTATAAATATCATCATTGGTACTTGGAATCCCACTGCACTGTGCAATGTTCCTACCAAAATGATGCCTAGAACTTCGGAAGGGTTCCAGGGCACCCGAGTCTATTAACGGCGCTATGAGATTGGAACCGTCGCTGAGTTACCCACACATTGCCCCGTTCGCTTCGGTGTCACCACTGAAGCCCTGTCGGAGTCCTTACTGTATCAAATAGTTACATCTGAGTGAATATCCCACGGCTAGCAAAGGATTTCTTACATCCGGATGACTTAAACCGGCCATCTCCTGAAACCACACTCAGAGATCGAAGACAAGGGCCGCGACCTACAACGGATGTGCTGTATTGTGCCTGGGGTACAGTCATAATAGTGCTGGCTGTCCAATCAGTGTCACTGTGGAAACGGGGGTTCACCTGAGCGGGTAGAGTACTGCCGAGCCATTGCAAAACCATGACAAGGACCGGATAGCGGATTTCCCGTAACCGGTATCCTCGGAGCCGTCAAAGGAGGACCAATGAAATTGGCTACGGGGTCAAGTGCTCGTGCGTACTGACTCATGAACTTGTAAGGTATAAGCGACCAACGATGGCTCATGCCCATGCAGGCTATCATAATATTAAGGGAGAACGGTTCACACGCACCTGGCATCTCCCGAGCCGACGCCTATTTCACATATTTCGGCTAAGCCAAAAAACCACATGGCTTTTCGAACTCAGCTTCTTCTGTCGTACGTTTCAACACAAATACAATGCACGCTGGTGCTGCAGTTCTTTCTTCCCTTTCCCCCACACTCCCATCTCCTCCACATACCTCCCCCGTAGTATTACGAGTTTCCCTTGCAGTATATACAGTAGAGGTAGCATATAACACTATATAACACTATGTAAGCACCACTGTGTGAGTGACAAGGGTGACAATGTGCTTATGTGCATGGAACAGCCTCTTTTCCCCCAGACTTTGTGCTCTGTTGGCACAGGTTCTTCTGCCTGAGTGGTGAGGTGCTTTCCCCTTTTCTGTCTGCCTGCTCTGAATGTGTAATGGTTCTTTCTTAGGTGTTCAAGGTGCAGTTGGAATGTTTTGGGTGCAGTAGTTCACATGTTCTGACATGGTCTTCAGATCTTTTCCTGGTACTCCTTCCTGAGCAGCCTATTGCCAGTGGCTGCTTGCTTTGCTGTAGGTGACTGAGTGAACACTGTAGACCAAGATGAGGTGGTGCCAAATCCCTGCTACCTGGCTGCATAGATTCAACTCTGTGTGTCTGCTGGTTGTTGAGGCCTCTTTGAGGCTGGGATCTCTGGCATCACAACAGAGTAGAGACCTGTTTGGCAGGGCCTGTATAGGTCAAGTGGGGTCACCCCTACTTGCAGTTGCCATTCAATTTTGTCTCAGGCTTCCTGCCTTTTTGCTCTGTCATATGTCGAGTTCCAGCAAAGTAGGGTCAGTCACAGATAGTAAAGCACAGTCCACTTTGTGCATTGGCTGTTCCCCTTGGACCTTCCCCCTGGACTTGGATTCCCCCCCCCCTTCCCTTGGCTCTTTCCCACCTTTGAACCAACTTGCACTCTCCATCCTTCATGTAAGTCACTTTCCCCAAAAATTTCTGATGATCTCTGATCTCCACATCACCCCAGGGCTACCCCTCCTACCTCCCCTCAGCGAGCACGTGATGCTACTCGCCAATCTGAGCGTGACCAGTGTACTCTAGGCTCTCCCCCTCAACGTTGTTACCCACAAGCTGCTGCACCACCTCCACCAGGTCTTCCCCAGGCACTTCTGGTGTGTATACTTTCATGGGAGATTATAGCCTAATCAAAGCTAACCAACAATGATATTTCAGAATCATCCTCCTCTCCCTGTGGCTCAATACCCAGGTCTGCCACATCATCTTATTGAACACCATGAAGTTCAACGATTTCGGCGCATGCACCCTATGACCCCCCCTCATCCACCTCCTCAACTCCATCATCCACCTCCCATTGCACCTTATCCCATGCATCCTGCTGCTCCCCTTGCTCATGGGTTCCCTCCACCTCTTCCCTTTGCAGTCCAGCCAGGCATGGAGGAAATGCATAGGCAATATTTTGGGTACCCTCCACCAGCTCACCCCCACCTGCTCCCTGCTGCTGATATTCACCCTCCACGAGTGGATTATGCAGCAGCCCTCCAGCAAAACTTTGAGCGGGATCATGCAGAACGTCGACAGAGGCGTAGGAGGTGACAAAGGGGTGCCCAGATCCATGATAATGAGGAAAGGGGACAGCTCCATGACTTGCAGTTACTACAGGTACAGCAGCAGCTGCTACAACAACAGCACCAGCAGAGACAGAGAGAACAGCAGATTCGTTTGCAGGAGGAGGCACATCATGCTCAGCATCAGAGAGAGCTGCAGCAACAGCACCACCTGTCCCAAGCACTAAATGAATTTGGAAGACTCTCAGCAGAACACTATGCTGAGGATGAAGAAAGACATCATCTTAGAGCTGCTGAACAGAATCCTGGTGCCAATGATCTGGCATTTCCCATTCCTCCACCTGCTGGACCCCCTGGTGCAGAGACTGGCCCTCTCCCCCCTCCTCCCCCTGGACCCCCTGGTGCAGACCCTGGCCCTCCCCCCCCTCCTCCCCCTGGACCCCCTGGTGCAGACCCTGGCCCTGGCCCCCCTCCCCCCCTGGACCTCCTCCCCCTCCTCCCCCTGGACCTCCTCCCCCTCCTCCCCCTGGACCCCCTGGTGCAGACCCTCCCCCTCCTCCTGGCCCACCCAATCCACTGCCACCACGTCATCTTCCACCTGGTGGCAGGCCATATGCTGAGCCCATCCAGCCCCACTATCTTGGACCTATGAGTATCCAGTGTCCAAACTGCCATGCTCTACAGTGAGTGAAAAAACGTGTGCAATGTTTGGCTGTTTTGTACTAAGTCCAGTGTAGCGCCATGAGGCGTGGGAATCATGCTTAGCCTTGGTGAGGTGGGTGGTAGTACTCGCTCTTGGCTACAAAATGGTCCCATGGTCATGTGATTTGGTGCAGTAGTCCTTGAGATATGTCCATTATAAAACAGCTACACCATTGCACACGTTTATTCACTTTTGGGCTGGAAGTAAAATCTGAGTCAAATGAAGAGATAATTGTGGTTGTTTGGTCCTACAAACAAAGATACACATATAAACATTGTGTCTGAGTTTGAACAAGTTCACACGCTTCTTTATTTCCAACCTTTACCACCATGAGATCCATCTCCTCCACCCAAAGGAATACTATCCTCACTATGCTTGATTCTGGTCATTCTCCTTCCTCTATTGCCTCCAGTACTGGCCTACATCACTCTACCATCTCTAGACTTTGTTCCAAGGAGCGTTCCAGCCTGCAGAAGTCCACTGGAGGTCATCCATCCAAGCTTTCCCCTGCTAATGTCCACCATGCCATCCACCTCATCTCAACTCAGAAGGCAGACAATGCTGTGCAGGTGACCAAAACTCTCACCAATGTCATCAACCAGCCCCTCCACCCAAATACTGTTTGCCAGCACCTGAAGAAGACTGGTATGAAGGCTGTGGTAAAGCGAAAACGACCTATCCTCTCTGCCAAGCATCGCAAGGCAAGGTTGGACTTTGCCTATGCCCATAAAGATTGGACTTTGGAGGACTGGAAGAGGGTGGTATGGTCTGATGAGACTAAAATTAATCACCTGGGGTCAGATGGGCACAAATGGGCATGGAAAAAGCCAGGGGAGAAGCTGAATGATAGGCTAGTAGAGGGGATACTGAAGTTTGGAGAAGGGTCTCTCATGATGTGGGGCTGTATGACCTGGGAGGGTGTTGGGTATGGCACCAAGATTGATGGTAGGATGGACAGAGACCTCTACCTCCAAATTTTGAAGGATGAACTACAAGATTCCCTTGAGTATTATGGTCTCCATCCTCCTGACATCATCTTCCAGCAGGACAATGACCCCAAGCACACCTGCAAACAGGTCAAGGAGTGGCTAGAGGAGCAGGATTTTAGGACTATGGTATGGCCTGCACAGTCCCCTGACCTCAACCCCATAGAACATGCCTGGGGTTACCTCAAGAGGAGGCTTGCAGAGTATGAGCATCCTCCCAAGGGAATACTGGAGTTGTGGGAGAGGACTCAGGTGGAGTGGAACAATATACCAGCTGAAGAGTGTCAGAAGTTGATTGAAAGCATGCCTAGGAGGGTGGAGGCAGTGATTAAAGCAAAAGGAGGCTATACCAAGTACTGATATTCCCCAAATACCCCTCACTTTTCAAAAGTGAATAAACATGTGCAATGGTGTAGCTGTTTTATAATGGACATATCTCAATGACTACTGCACCAAATCACATGACCATGGGACCATTTTGTAGCCAAGAGCGAGTACTACCACCCACCTCACCAAGGCTAAGCATGATTCCCACGCCTCATGGCGCTACACTGGACTTAGTACAAAACAGCCAAACATTGCACATGTTTTTTCACTCACTGTACATTTCATGGCTGAAAGGCTGAGCAACTCCAGCAGTGCAAGGCCACGCTTTGGCATGTGTTGCCTTCAGGGTCAGGTCAATCTCCCTCCCATAAGGAGATGGCCCCCAGGTCTGCAGGCACACTTTGAGGACCCAAGGTTTAGGGAGAAAATTCGTCAATACAATGCTGCTCTGGCATTTACCTCCTTGGGTGTCAATGCTGAACCTCAGACTCTTCAAGGGTCTGTGC
The DNA here is from genome assembly GCA_024663475.1 of Pisolithus thermaeus. Classification (NCBI taxonomy): domain Eukaryota; kingdom Fungi; phylum Basidiomycota; class Agaricomycetes; order Boletales; family Pisolithaceae; genus Pisolithus; species Pisolithus thermaeus. The sequence goes on along the minus strand of JANFAF010000120.1, from coordinate 114,984 downwards.
CAATGTCCTTCCGTGTCCATGGTTCCCTTCACCACTTGATTGGGGCCCTTTTACCAGAGGCTGAGGGGGAGCCCTCATATGCCCAGCTCTACATCTATGATCCTCAGGAGGCAACAGAGAGACGTACTCACTGCAATCCACAGCTGGACCCTGCCATCATGCTCAAGTCTCCACACCATCCTCATGGACAATCATCCATATGCCCCTTTGTACAAGCAGGCACATGATGTCATGAGGGCAAAACCACCAGAGGAGCACACTGATATGAGGGTGTGTCTGACACTCCAGCAGGGCACTGATGGTCGGAGATACAACCTACCAACAGTGGAGGAGATTGCTGCCATTGTTCCTGGGGATGGATCTGAGGAGGTTAGAGCTCAAAGGGACATCATTCTTCGACTTCAAGGTGGAGGATTGCACCGCATCAGCCAACTTCATCCTGCCTATCTCTGCCTGCACTATGTGCTTCTGTTTCCTCATGGGGAGGATGGCTGGCATCTCAACATTCCTCTGCACAATCCTGGAGGTAGAAATTTGCATGCCAAGAAAGTGACTCAGCTTCTCTGGTATGCATATTGCCTTCATGTCCGTCCTCCTGCAGTGGAGCCAGCCAATCTCTTCCATGGTGGTAGATTGTTCCAGCAGCTGGTTTGTGATGCCTGGGCCTCTGTTGACCAGTCCAATCTCACTTGGGTTGCCAACAACCAGAAGAAACTCAGAGTTGAGCTGTATGGTGGGCTGCAGGACAGGATGGCAGATGATCACCCACCTGACATGGCAGATGTTGGTCGCATGGTCATCCTTCCCTCCTCTCACAAGGGAAGTGTACATTACATGCAGCAACTCCTCCAGGATTCTCTTGCCATCTGCAGGGAGTACAGAAAGCCTGATCTCTTCCTGACCATGACTGCAAATGGGAGCTGGCCTGAGATTGTGGACAACATGTTTCCAGGTATGTACATGACTTGCTGGGCACCCATCCCCTCATTCTGACATTGTCCACTTTGTTAGGGCAGAAAGCTGTGGATCATCCTGACCTGGTGGCAAGGGTTTTCCATGCCAAGCAGCAGGCTCTGCTGAAGAAGATTCGTGATGGCTACTTTGGAGCTGTGGCAGGCTTTGTGTACACCATTGAGTATCAGAAGCATGGCCTCCCTCACATGCACCTCCTTATCTTCCTTGAGGACCAGGACAAGATTCAGACTGTGGAGCAGATTGATGCCATCATCTCAGCTCAGATCCCAGACCCTGCCCTCCATCCCCAGCTACATCAGGTTGTCTCCAAGTCCATGCTCCATGGCCCCTGCAGTCCACAAAGATGTCTGGAGAACAGCATCTGCAAGAAGTGCTTCCCAAAGTCATTCCGTGATGAGACTCTCATAAAGGAGGATGGCTATCCAGAGTATGCTTGCCCTCAGAATGGCAGGACTGTAGAGAAGAATGGTGACACCTTTGACAACACTCATGTGGTCCCTCATCCTCGAGAATTGCTGGTGGAGTTTGACTGTCACATCAACCTGGAGGTCTGTGGATCCATCAAGGCTGTCAAGTACATCCACAAGTACATCTACAAGGGTCCAGACCATGCCACCTTGCAGACTCAGGGTCATGATGAGATTTGCTCCTACCTGGATGCCAGATACATCTCTGCAAATGAAGCCTGCCACAACATCTTTGAGTTCCCCATGCATCAGGAATGGCCAGCTGTATACCGTCTGCCTGTTCATCTCCCAGACCATCAGGTTGTGGCATTCAATGCTGAAGATCAGCTTGCTGATGTCATTGAGAATGCAAGGGATTCACCTCTTCTTGGGTGGTTCAAGGCCAATGCAGATCCAGTCCTCATTGCTGCTGGTGCAAGGGAGCATCTCTACCAGGATTTCCCAAAGGGCTTTGTGTGGATGAAGACTGAAAGGAAGTGGAAGGTCCGTCAGAGGTACAAGGTCATTGGAAGGATGTATGCCATTCCTCCCACTGCTGGTGAATGCTTTTACTTGTGCCTGCTGCTCACTGCTGTCAAAGGTGTGTGTTCTCATCCATACCACTCTGCTATGATTTTTTTTGCTTACCATTCATATCTTAGGTGCCACCTCCTATGAAGATCTTCGTACTGTGAATGGTCACCTCTATGAAAACTTCAAGGAGGCTTGCCATGCTCTGGGTCTGCTGCAAGATGACAGGGAATGGCTGCTGTGCTTGCAGGAAGCTGCTCATTTTCGTACTGGATTCCAACTGTGTCGTCTCTTTGTCACCATCCTGGTCCACTGTCATCCAGTGGACCCTCATGTGCTATGGGAGGAGTCCAGGGCCAACCTCTGTGATGATCTGCACCACTGTCTCATCCATCACCTCCACATTGAAAACCCCACTGAGGAACAGATCTTTGATTATGGCCTTCATCTCATCACTGAGGATCTTAGGAGGAATGGATGATCCTTAGATGACTTCCCTACCATGCCCAGACCCCAGAGGCAATGGCAGATTGATGAGGGGAACAGACTCATTGCTGAGCAGAGAGCATATGACCAGGAGGAGCTCCATCACTTTGTGCAAGCTGGCCTGCCCACCCTCAATCAAGAGCAGAGGGCACTCTATGATGCAGTCATGGCTTCAGTGCAGCAGCCAGTTGGGTCCTCATTCTTTGTGCACAGTGGAGGAGGGTGTGGAAAGACTTACCTTGCCAAACTCATTGCTGCTTCAGTTCATGCCAGTAACAAGATTGTCCTCTGTGTTGCATCCACTGGCCTTGCCTCCCTCTTGCTCCCTGGTGGTCAGACTGCACACTCCCACTTCAAAATCCCCATTCCCTGTCATGAGGGCAGCTCCTGTAACATCAAAAAGGATGACCTCAACCATCAGCTGCTTCAGCAAACTGCCCTGATCATTTGGGATGAAGTACCAACTCAGCATCGCCATGTAGTGGAGTGTGTGGATCATACCCTTCGTGATCTCCTGCAGGAGGGCCATCCATTTGGAGGAATCACCACTCTCTTTGGGGGAGACTTTAGGCAAACTCTCCCAGTTGTTCCTCATGGATCCAGAGAGCAGATAGTGGGGGCAACACTGTGTTGTTCCAATCTCTGGCCTGCACTTCAAGTCCATCACCTCCATCAGAACATGAGACTTGGAAGGGATCCTGAGTGTGACCAGTGGGCAGAGCAGCTGTTGCACATTGGTGTGACAGAAGGAGAGATAGAACTTCCACCCCACATGTCCTGTGGTGATGACTTGGACTCCCTCATCAATGCCATGTATGCAGACTTGCTCAACCCTCCTCAGAACCACCCTCCACAGCACCAGTACTTCTTGGATCACACCATTCTATCTGCCAGGAATGCTGAAGTCCATGAAATCAACTCCACCATTCTGGGGAAAGTTGCTGGAGAGAAGGTTGTGTGCAGGAGTGCAGACTCTGTCACTGACAACCAATATGATTATATTCCAAGGGAGGTACTGAACACATTTGAACCATCAGGATTTCCTCTTCATGAACTGGAGTTGAAGCCTGGTGCACCCCTCATGCTTCTTTGCAACCTGGACCCCATCCATGGCCTTTACAATGGTACCAGACTGGTCTTGGTCAGATCCACCCATCGTATATTGGAGTGTCATGTGCTGCAGGGAAGGGATGGAGATGCTAACAATGATGTGGTGCTGATCCCTCACATGGCTCTGGATGCCAATCAAGATGACTTTCCAGTTCCTTTGCGCCGTCTGCAATTCCCTGTTCATCTGGCCTATGCAATGACCATCAATAAATCACAAGGCCAGGCAGTCCAGCATGTGGGCCTTGACCTGAGGACCCCTGTATTCTCTCATGGACAATTATATGTGGCTCTCTCCAGATGTACTCATCCAAGGAACATCAAAGTACTGTATGGTGGCCAAGGGCAGCAAACAAACAAAGCCACAAATGTGGTGTTCAATGAAGTTTTTAGAGGATTGAATGTATGAATGTACCATACTATAGATGTCACTTTCTGAAAAGATATGTGTATATGTGTATATATAATGTATCAACATCCAATTGAACTATTTTATTTACCAGCTGATTGAAGTATTGTACAGGAAGTCTATGTCAGTGAATGGACTCCATGCCAATGAACACACTCCAAGCCAGTGAACATACCCAACACCAGAGGGGTGGGGGAGGCCAAAGGGCTGCGAAGCAGCCCTGAGGCCAAAGGTCATAAGTATACTGATAAATATACCAGCATCTGCAAGGCTGAAGGGCTGCAAAGCAGCCCTGAGGCCCAAAGGTCATTGGAGTATGCTGGTGGACATGTCGTGCTGGTCTTGCTTTCCCACCTCCACCTGATCCTGTGTTGCCAATCCTCCATTGCCTGTCATAACCGACTCTTCTCCCACGGTTGCCGCCTCCACGATATGCCCATGTTGTGGGACCGCTGTCCTAAGGGACAAGTCCATGGACCATACTTTACAGTCACGGTGTGTTTATGTTACCTTTCCACTTTTGGATATGCTTTAGATCTCGATCGAGATCTATGACTTCTTTTCATTTCCTCGTTTTACTTTTCTGTCACATGCCCTTATGCGACATGTCGCGACTCGTAATGAAGGATGTATTCCATCCTCTGTTATGACTCGACGTGTCCCTTACTGCATTGTTTATGCATTGTACTAAACAGACTTTCTCTTCCTTTACTATAACCTGATGATTGTACTTACTAAGGACCTACCGACTGTGTGGTATAAAAGCCACACAGAGTGCAGTAGTAGTCCCTTGTACTTTACTCTACCTAACAACCTCCCTGGTAAAGGTTGAGAATCCTATTCTCTGTAAATTCTCCTCTACTTCTGTTCGAAGGGGATCAACCCTCGACTGTCACGGTTGTAAAGGAAGTCCCTGACAAATTTATCAAAGTTCATTATACCTGCAAGAGGTCCGCTCTCCGAGCTCGCCTATTGCCTTCCTCGGGTCCCGACTTAGTCTATATTGGACAAAGTCATATCACACACGTCGGCTCGCGTCGGAACAACGCGTATAAGTCAGCGCCGCGCGACAGGACATACCCCATGGTTTGGAAGGGTAACCCCCCGGCTGCGAAGCAGCCGCGAGCCCGAAGGGCTCGTTGAAAATCATCAGACATATGACCTTGATCGTGAGTTTATGTAAGTTCAAAAAACTTTTCTAGGCCTAGATGTGGTCGCCACTGCAGCTGGAAAGATAGGCCATGGAAAGACCCCGAAAGATATGGAGAATACCCATCTTATTGCCGCTCACTGCCAAGAGAAAAACTGGTAGATGCCAGTTGCGTGGAAACGTGAAGGGACAACCACAAAGTACCACTTTCCATCCATTTTCCAGTTGTGATATACTGTACACCAATGCCAAATGTCAGCTCAGGAAATATAGAGACAGAACACACTAATACGAATTCGGCATTCAACAGCAGTGTCTTCATGGTGTGCCAGCATCTTCTCTCTCTACCATCGAATGAGGCCTGCCTTCGTCCACTTTGTCGTGGCTCTTGTTTCTGTGGACAGCCCTATCGGAATGCGCGGCAGCATCTTTCTCCCCGACCACTGATTATCACCACCAATCCTATCCGAGAAGGCCGCCACTTCGAACTTGTTGCCACATGTAGAAGCTGAAGCAAAACTGTCGTCTCCATAACTCCTGCAATGTCGAGAAAGACTTGTCGATTTGAAAATGAGTATTATGTAAGTACAAGCCACAGTTTCCAACTTACTCGTGAACATGGAACTCAAAAAGTCATCCCTTCTTCTTGCGCATGCGTAAAATAATGTGCAGTGCTCCCAGCTTTGGTGGGAGGCAAGACCCTTCCTGTTACGTGGGACAAAAACCTAACCATTTGAGAGTGAGCACATCCTTCCACTATGCATCCTAAGGGATTCCCTGACAGGTAGCTGGTTCAGTTATAACGAGGGTGGTTACTGAAGGAGTGCCTGGTACATTTCTTCAAGTCTTTTGCGCACGAGCATCCATCAGGTGGTGTGGAATTGGAGCTCGCTTATTTCCAATGAAAGTTAGAGGGACGCCCGGTTACCACCGGAACGACCTCATCCTGTACTGCTCAGTGTAGTACAACATTCGGAGGTGGGCAAAAACGGAAGAGCGTGCGCTGCGGCACCGCCACTCGACCCAAGCATGAACATATCGTGGGAAAGCGGAATGACCTGAGGCCTTGCAAGCAATCAAGTTAGTAGCCGCACTTCTACAGGATCATCTGCCGTGCTCGTTGCCTGTAAGCTTTGAGGACCTCTTAGTCCGGCCAGTGGCTCACAAAGTTCAGACATCTTACTGCTTCTACTTTCAAACTTTGCGGCGTTTGCCATTTATCGGAAGACTCATGTATACTACAGTACGGAGCATCACACGGCACGTTGGGACACATGACAGTGATGCGCATCCATTCATCAATGCGTCGCCAGCTGCACCGCTACCTAGATTGTTCCTAGGGATGCCATCAATACACACTAACGGTCGGTTTCCCTATAAACTACTTAGCGTGTCCAACCTGGGGGCACTGCATCCGTGTTAACGTTGCACATCCACCAACAGCCCTCAAACTTAGTCCAAGATAGCGATGCCCCTCACAATCTATGGTTCCCCCTTCTCGACTTGTACTCGACTTGTCGTCTTGATCTGTAAGGAGAAACAGATTCCCTTCAATTTCGTCCTCGTCGACATCACCAAGGGCGAACAGAAGGCTCCCGAGTACGTTGACAAACAACCTTTCAATAAGGTCCCGTATATTGTGGTGGGTCAACTTGCTACCGCAATCCATACTAGACCTATCAACATCCGAGCCTTACTAGGACGACGACGGTTTCGCTCTCTACGAGTCTCGTGCCATCGCCCGTTACCTGATCAAGAAATATGCCAATCAAGGAACTCCGGATCTCATTCCCTCCGACTTGCAGGCAGAGGCGCTGTTCGAACAGGGCGCGTCGATCGAGTCATTCAACTTCAATCCTCCCGCTTCTGGCATCGCCCTTGAGAAGATTGTCAAGCCGTACGTTTCTTCTTCGTGCGCGTACGTATCTAATTGTCCAGCAGACTGCTTGCTCTACGGACAGATGAGAAGACCCTTGAAAGGCGTTTGGTCGAACTGAACGAGAAGCTCGATGTCTACGATGTTATCCTCGGCAAACAAAAGTACCTTGCTGGTAATGTGAGTGTTTCTTCGGAGGTTCTCACTGAACGCTCGGCTTCGTTTACGAAATGCTGATGGCACACAGAAACTCACACTCGCAGACCTTCAGCATCTTCCCCATGGCACACTGTTGTTCACTAACGGTTGTGGAGACCTCTTCACCAGTCGGCCAAACGTTGCAAGGTGGGTGTCACTTGTTTATTCTGTAAATGACCATCATTCACCTGTGCCATAGGTGGTGGAACGAGCTCATCAGCAGGCCAGCTTGGCAAGAAGTGACCACATACTTCAACCCAGTTGCATAGGGCATCTACATACGTTGTGTCATCTCGTAGGTCATACTTGTCTGGTTCGTTTGCGAGCTCGCGAAACGTCGTAAAGTCATTGAAAACTCGGCTTCGGGAGGCGAGAATAGCGTTGACCGATTCTAAGACGCTTGGAGTCCAAGCAATCTTAGGTAGCAAGGCAGTCCAGATGTAGTTTGCCACCAGAATTGTCTATTTTCGTTGGGGGGTCGGCCCTAGATGGTGCTGTGTACATTCTCGCCCACATCCTCGTTAGCTGTCTGGGGTTAGTCCGAAGAAAATAAACGTTGAAAGCACTGCTCGGACGCTACCATATAGCTGACAAGGCAGACCCGACGGGCCGACACTGATGATTTGCAACATTTGAGCCTAACGTCGCACTGGGGAGCACGTCTGTCCAAGTACGTTGGCATGCGTCTCTACATATGCATCAGCAATACTTGTTATCGAGGTCTGATTTAGCTTACTCGTCTGGGGTGATGCCGTTGGCACTCTAATCATGACCCTCACCCGCCCCAACTTGGTACCGCTGGTATGTGCCTTCCGATCATCCCGCTTGAGAGACCGTGGACAATGGTACGGACACCTGGCAGTAGGCTGCTTGGATCGTATGTGTAGCGACAGCGAAGGGCAGATGGTAAAATGTTTAGAAAGGGCTTGATATATTTTCTCTCCGCTCAATTACTTCTATGAATCCAATTGATCCTACGTCTCTACGCTGACAGATATCGTGCCTAGAGTCTACAGTATAAAAAGGGCCACTGTAGCGCACTGTACGAAGACTTCTTTTCTACCTCGAATAAAAACGGACTTATAGTCTGGAGGAGCGAGTAGCCTAAGGAAGTTCTACCGTTGTGACCAAGTCTCTCACTGCGCATCGCCGTTACAGTGTGACTCTTGAGCTTGAGTACCAACACCACAGCCCGACCAGGACAAACCAGATCATGCACAGACCTCTAGACGCCTGTTGTGATGCAAGTTCCCAGCTTCCGCGAGGTACTAACTGACAACAAGACCGAATGTTTGATAGCAAATCAACCTGTTAAGTAAAAATGAAATTGGTGTACAAGCATCTAGATACGTGAAACGGTTACACGTTTAAAAGATAGTCAACATCGTTAGTAGAGTGGACCGGACCGTTCCATCGATAGTACTAAATCTATCATCCATGTATAGTGAAAAATGAAAATCTCGCAACTAGCGCGGTAGGTATATATAAAGATATATATATTGAAAGGGACTGGTTTATTCCTGCCTTGCGGGTCGGCAAACGACGTCACTAAAGAAGCTCACAGCCGCACGCCAGCTGATGGAGCGGGTGTCACAACGATACCCGCCCCCCCACCCGTCGAAGTTGCTGTAGGAGGACAAAATGCAGTTGGCATCGGCGATGAGACAGCGTCCCATGCATTTGGGTAGCTGCATCCTACCACCTCCGTTGGAGACAGTGCCTGATCGTCCTCGTCATACCATCCGTTACCAATACTAACACTTGAAGGTGGCTTTGGTGAGAACGTAGGCGGAGGAAGCGTGGGAATGGGACTCCCTGTGGTAGTATAAGTCGGGAGGTAGGCTTGAATAGCCCCGGCTGTAAGACCATTAATTGATGTCGGGGGGTATTGGCCGTATGAAGAAATGGAGGAAGGAGCAATCGTGCCCGCTCCAGCACCACCCGTTTGCCAGGACTGGAACGTGCCATCAAAGATTGGACCAGAGACGCCAAGGGCTGCACAGGTTCCCACAGCGGTACGTGGGTCTTTCGGTATCCACCCCCGTTCGAGGCCGAGTTTGTAAGACCAGAGAGGGGACTCAACTGTGTTCGTCGTGGAAGAATTGCCGATCTGATGCATCCAGCCTTAACATCATGACTAAAGAACGAAGACCGACACTCACCTTCCAAGTCCAGAAGAACCAGTTTTGGAGGGCGTCCATACTTGCCATTGCGAACTCCTGCAACCCGGCCTTCATCGTGTCATTCCATTGCGATGCGTCCATGAACAGTGCACACGATGGCCCATAGCTGTCGGTATTTCCCACTCCCGTCAAGTACAAACCACAGTCATTATATCCAACGCTGAACTCGCCCGCAATAGTTACTCCAAAACCCACTTGACTGGAAAGTGATCACACTTGTCGTTAGTAGGCTTGTCTAGTGAAAAATAACTTACATCCCTACCTCTGGTTGATTGAAGGACCCCACGAGTTGCACGCTGTTTGTGGCCACGTCCCCCCAGCCTGCAGGCCAGTACCTGTAGCAATAGGTGCATTATTCGGTTCTCCGTCGAAAGCGAAGTACGGGTGAGTGTCGATCATGATCCGGTCCGACCCCTGTAAGAACCCGGTCCAAGTCGAAAGTCCTTCGAAACCATCATGAATGGAGATGTACGGGCCATTTCCCTCGCCATATCCCGTGATATTACGAATCATATCGTGGGCGCGAAGGTAGCTGTTTCGGGTTACAAGCCAGGAAACAAGATGGGCGCGAGAATGGTGTCAACGATGAGCAAATACCATCTAAATTGCAACGGCGGAGGGAAGAGCTACTAACAATGTCGTAATTTGATCCATTCCGATGGTGGAATCGAGTGCTTCATTTACGATGCCAAATACAGGGACGACAGGCTGCCATTCAGGCTGGGAAATGAACTCGGTGATGATTCGGATATAGTTGAGCGCGCGTTCGGCGTTAGCTATACCCATCACACCGTTCAAGAAGTTGACAGAACCCAACTTTCCGGAATGATTGTAGCCTTCAAGCAAGGATTGTGATATTTAGAAAGATTACTTCCGCATATTGTGAATCTGCACATACCATTCTGAGAACCAGGAATAGTGTGTAGGTCAAGATTAACTCTCAACCCGTACTTCCTTGCCCATTGAAGCACGCGTAGGATGTACCTATAGGCAGAGTGGGCAACCGTAACTAATCAGCGCATCACGCTGAGATTATAATCACTCACGGCCAGCAAACCTTTTCAAGAAAAGGTTCAAAGTCCCATTTCTCAATTGCCCAAAAAGGAATGGGCAATCTGATCCAATTGAGTCCCGCCCCTGCTATTTCCGCGATGTCTTGTTCCGTCTATAATCATCCATGTTGCCGACCCGAAACCACGAATTAGTGTACAAAGGACCATAGATAATTCACGACGCACGATGAAGGTGTTGTAATGAGTCTCCAATTGGTTTAAACCACCGTTCGCAGTGTCTGCTGCCATAAGCGTGCTCAGAGTCCATTCGTCTACGGAGCCGGGATATTGCTGGAACAAGGACGGAACGATGAAGGGCTCCAAGACGAAAAGCCCGCCAAGATTGATCCTATCGGAGGATACACGAAACGGAGTGTTTGACCACATTAGCGTGAGTAAATGTTGCACCCATCATCACACATATATTCATTGCCACGCCATCAGTGTGTGTAACCATTCGATGAACGAATGTCATGATATACGGCGGCCACCACAAAAGTAAGTAAGTAACATGCAAGACGTCATCCGTGACACTTACCCGTATATCTTGTCCTGCCCCCACGTCCAAGACGTGTTCAGCGGAGGGGTCCATGAGTTCGGACGGGCATCATTATTGAAAGGATTATTTGGATCAGATACCCCTGGAGCAACAAGGTCAACATGAACAGCGTCGCCCAAGGTGACAGGAGGCGTGTTATCATAACGAGCGTGGACCAGAACGGTACTAGATGTCTAACCATTCAACTTCCTCGAACGGTTACGGCGGCAGCCGGTGCCGCAGTTCGTGCCAGTGCTATTTCTGCTGCCCTGGTAATAAAGACCACCACGGAATCGGTGGCTTTGCAACGCCGCACATGTCACATGAGGAACCGACGCACTTTTAACCTGCCATACCGAGACGCGGAAAGGGACCGATGGACAACAACACGGCCCTTAGGCACAATGACAAGTAATAGTGTCCCTCTAACCAGAGGCAACGAATCATAATAAGCCTGTAGGTAGAATTCGACAGGCCCAGACCCAATGCGTAACGCACGACGTCGGAGGCTCTGTGGCCCCGTACAAATGTGCGCAATATATGGGCATAAAGTAATAACATGACCCATGAGAAAAACGCCACCAAAGGTCGCATCCCACAGGTGACACAACGTCGTGGCAGTGCAATGGACACGCAATAGCATCCGTCCAGACGGATTGGATAACAAAACGAGTCCCAGAACAGATACTCACAATATCCCCCAAATGGATTGATATATGTAAAAGTTGATCCATCAGATGTAACAACTGTTGACCCATTCCCGCCGGACGTTGCACCAGACGGTGAGCCCGTAGTGGGAATGGTGCCTGAGCCCCCAGTTGTATTCGTGCTCGAGTTGTGCGGCTTAATGACAACAAAATAAACTGGAAGAACGACCGCCAGCGCAACAACGACTATGGCCAATAGAAGAAGGGAGATCCATATGAAGGGTCTTCGGAAGAACGGCTTCCGCTTTTCGGGACCGATATATGACCTGGAGGATAGCACCAGAGCGGGCGCTTCGTCTACCGATGTCGCACCTTCCTCGAGTTTCGTCTCCACCTCTAGAAAGGCTGCAGAAGGTGCACCGCCCTTGGGAATCAGAGGCATAGCGTTCAGCCCCTCGGCAGATTGACTGTGTACAACGGACTCCCGCGGGGTATCCATCATCTCCGGCGTCTGGACCTGTTCGAGAAAAGACGCCGCAGGGGGGTCGAGTACTTCATTAGAGCCAGGGAGGGAAATAGTAGCCGGATCCAGTGGTGGTGGTGATTGTACTTGACCAATAGTGGAGCCTTCGGGGCCAACGCTTTCGTCCGCATCATTTCCGGGTACAACATTGTCATCGTTTGCAAAACTTGACCTGGCTGTCTCTGCTGTAGTATACGAGGAGTCGGGCCTGTCTGCACTGGGAGGATGCTGGGTCTGTGGCAGCAAACCCATTTCAGCGATAGGGGTGTTTGGAGCCGTGCTGAAAGGGTCAGCAAGACTTTGTGGCCTGGACGTCGCCATCCTTCAAGATGCGGCCAGGGAAGACGAAAGCCTTGGGAGAGAGGGCGGACCAACAGGCAGGAGGCAAGGGGGGCGAAAAGAGAAATGATGGCGCACTGTGTGTATAATTAGCAATTCGGTCTGTAATTGGGGTCGGTTAGCGCATGGTTTACTCCACGTGGGAAGTTGTCCGTGCTGGTCAGCCCCTTTCGAAATGATCAGGCTAGAGCAACGAGTAAGCTGTGAGACATACAAAGTAGTCCCTCATGATCCTGACACTTTGCTGAGCTGCAGTGATCATCGTGGCACGTCGTGATTATTGAAAACACTATGATGCCCTGAGAAACCTGGCATCGAGCCGATTAGCTTACAACATTTCAAAAAGCGGTTCATGATGCACATAGTACACACCTAGTAGACTAGCTCGGTACTTGTGCCAAATACATTCTCTTCTCCTATTTCGCCGACTTCGAAAAATAAGCTAACTCCGGGATGATGATCCCGAGAACACCTTATCAATTTGCAACGTGGGAATACTCGGTACCATGCCGACTCGAGGGGACATGGCAACAGCCTTTGCAACGTTGCAAGTACTGCTGCTGCTGGATTCTCCGTCGCCCGAGTCCTTTGGTCTATGCACGCGCGATCTCATGTGACAAGGCAGGGTGATGTGACATTGCGAAACTATTCAAACCTACCACGAATTCGTTTGCATCACAGTCTAAAGCAAAAACACTAACCCCTGCTATTCAAAACCCGCAAAGACTGCGATCAAAATTTACCCTCAGCAGTACTTTACAGGATCCCCTTTTGCGAACACCCACATACTGCAAGCTCTCCCTCACAGAGCTCAAAAAGTGGTTACAAAAGTGGGCGATACGGTACCATTTGTTCGACATGTCGCCAAAGCAAACTCACAACTGTGCTTCGTGCTTGAATATCCGAGTAAGTCTCCACTCCATGGGGAAGGTCAGCGAATCCCAGCAGTCGAGCAGGCACGATTTTTGACCGAGAAACTATACACCCCCACATATCCACTGAATGGAGGGTACCCATGCCTATATCATGGTGCATGTGCAGTACATGTAGGACTGCTTCGAAAACAAGCATTGAACGACGCTTGACACCGAGGCCATTTTGGCATGCCTCAGCGAGAATCAACTCAACCAGAACCCGTCTCGATGGCGACCCACACACGCCTTCACATGTTGCGCTTCTCACTACCAAGAGTTCAAGTTCAACACATTTGATGTCTGGTCCACAGACCTTCCCCTCCATTCTCTGTGCATCGATACGATCGCTACTATTACATATCACGATGTTTCCCAGTGCAGTTCGCGATAGCAGGTTCACGGGTTGCAAAATATTTTTCCTCGAGCCAATTTTACCTTGATACCAAGTCTACCGCTTCACCGTAGCGAACCGACCATCCGAATAGGAAGACAACACGGGCATCATGATACGATGTCGAAGCATCACATGCATCAAAGAACCCACGAATTGTCCCACTCGTTCGTACAGAGAAGTTGGGATGCACCTCATCCACCCTTATCCGTAGAATTGCAGATGCCGCAAAAAAGATGCCGGGCCACTATGCCATGGACCCCAAGTTCCCCCTTGTACTTGTTCTGTCATGCAAGGAGAACGCTTGGCTTGGAGTGTGAGAAACACCATACTGAATTCTTGATATGACTCGGCCTAACAAGGACACAGATTACAAGCCGCAATTCGTTCTCGCGGAACAAGGGAATCTGGCACCATGACTCCGTCTCACACCCAAACTCATCCTACGGATGCCAAGATACAAATCCTGGTTCTGGCTCGCTACGTGCTGAGGTTATAACTTATGGAAGTAACTCCCCGCGAAAGAGAAGCGGCACGATGTATTTTCCAAAATCGCAAGGAATTCGGTTGTAGCGCTCGCTTTGGCCAACCTCCGGCGAAGCCGGAAATTTTGCCGCCTGAGGTCAGCAGTATTACCTTCTTCCGTCCATGCATTTGGTGCGCCATTACAGGGGACCCTGTTATTAAGGGTGAGACACCTGGGACTCCCTGATACCGTCACGATGCGAAGATGCGAAGGTGAAGGACGAAACGAGGAGCAAAGCTCTTGCCAAGAGTACAGCTACACCACACACGTTCTATAGGTCAAACCTCTCTTTCATGTAGTTTTCCGCCAAGGTCTATGGTTAGGTCGACTCTTGGCTGCGGGTGCAAAGAGGCATAGTAAGCAGTCAACGGCTTGTCGCGCTTGGGTGGATGCGAAAGGATACATGCCACAACCATGGACATTAAATTCCCATGGTAAGTCGTATAATAACAAGGTTTAAGCTCCACGCCGGATTACCTGGTGATTCCCGCGTCTTGGCTATCCACCCTTCTGGTCTTTGGATATCACCATCATTGCACCGCATGCTTGCATCGATGCACCATTCGATATCGGAAAAAGTGAAGCAAGTGAAGAACGATAGGGTCCATGTATCAACGCCGACGACACGCTGCATCCGTCTTGACCGGAATCGACCCACCAAATAGCATTCATCACCGCAACGTCTAGCGCAATAATCGATAGTTGACCTCGACCTTACATCGAATATATCGACCGATCGCATGACATATCGACCCACCGGTCAAGAATTGGAGCGAAGCAACGTTGCATTGTGGTCAGGTAATAACCGTACTCCATACTAGACGTTACACGTGTTCTGTGAAAGACCACATATCGGAGCAACTATGTGGGTAAACCGTACCCACCAAAAATATTTCTTCTTTTAAGTGAATGACAGTGTGGGCTCCTAGTTGTATGTCGACTGGGAGTGGTGTTTACAGTTAGGCAGGGGTTTCCATAGGGGTCCAGAAAGAGTTGGGAACTTCAATGATGTGGTGTAGTGGATAAATCAAATCGTCCAATATTGGAGCAGGGAACGAATAGAGGGTCCTAAGACAAACCTCCCGGCGTAGTACTGTTGGTTAGGCAGTCTCGAGGAGATAGATGTCCAGGATAGGCAAAAGCCCATCTATCTACGCTGTGACACGGTTAGTAATACCAGTCCACAAAATCTAATCATAGCTATTCCACTTCGAACGCTCAAAAAAATAAGCAAGGTGTAGCGCCTGGTATCCGTATAAAATGTTGTTGTAACGCCTTCGCTTTCAAAGAAGGATAAAAAGAAGCGACCGTTAGGTTCTGCTCGGGTGCCGCGGACAGAACTACAGAGCGGACGACATTATTTTGTCCAGTAACGCAGATAGATCATTAGTGGCGAACGACGCGTAAGGTCACGGGATTTGAAGGGGTGGGATGAAATGATCCCGTGCCACTGCCTTGGCAGCTCACACCCGCGAAGGGAACGGCGTAATAGACCAAGATCTAAGTGCGATGCAAGATACGAGCTGTGGGAAGTACAGTGGCGATAAGAACGCGGAGGGAAGGTGCTACCGCGATGAACTTATCAGATGGTTGTCCAGAATGTAGCATAAAGAAAAGGGGCGGATCGATTCGGGTATGGCGAAGTGGTGAAGCCGGACACTGGTTATGTGAGTGCGTTTCCTGTAACTTGGGTCTCGAGAACACCTTCGGGAGAAGTTACAAGTATGACACATTATTGAATATCCGGTACGGTAAAGGTCGTGAAGCCGATGGGATACCTGTGCGGAACTAGTGTATTGTAAGCCCGAGTGGCGTGTGGGATGGCCCTGGTCCCTTGTAAAGTCTGAGTGTGACCTTGCCCTTGCTTTGTTCGACCGTCGTGCACACGCAGATGTCCGTTACACAGGAAGATTCTTGCTGCTTACATAATTGTTTGTGCCTTCATTGGACCCCTTTTCCAAAATCCCAGGCGACGTAAGATGAAAAAGGCATTTTCCGAGCTCGGGGCGTTCGCATCGCCGGAAGATCTCAGATAATAAGTATCACCAACCCACACCTACCAGTTGCGGATGTACGAACACATCACGGTGCATCCAACGCCAGGCTGCTGCGTCCACCAGGCAGTCGCCAAAATAATTACAGCTTTATTTTAATTTTAATTTGTCCGCCGACCGTCAAACTGACTTCATGCTGTTGTTGTGCAGAGACAGGTGGCCGCCCAAGGTACGACACCGTCCAGGTTCAGCCCAGGGATCAGAGACTCGGCACCGCCATCTCCCCGGGCTGCCGCGGACAAAAGCAGGTTGTCCCTTAAGTCACGTCAATGTAGCTAATCGCGAACGTTTGTAGAAATACCCCATCCTTATTACACGAATGAGGAATTTGGATGGACTGGCCTACACTGGTTTACACCACCTCCCCGTCGGTTCACATGCCTATTTGCTAAATTGCTCTACTGTATCGTTACCCCCCAGCGCGAGCCTCGGTGCGGAGGTGGCGGGATGGTATATAGATCCGCTTGTCATTTCATTGCTTATTGTAAGATCACCGAACCCTCGCTCGCCCCCCTTCCCTGTGTTAATGACGTTCTCAAATGGCCTCCATCATATTAACAGCCACTCAGAACACGACCCTGCCCTACCAGACACCCCTCTTTTCAGCCAACACGTTCCACCCCACGGTTCATATCACCGTGCTCCCAAAACCACCGAGGACATATTGCATATCATACTCAAGACACGCAAATCTTGGAAGACGCTCAAGGGTCAGGCGGAAGCTGTGTGGCCTCCCTATCTCGAGGCCACCATGCTGAAAGGTGCGCTTTGTACAACGTGTTCTTTGATCGATTTTCCAATACATCTTCCTCATTGTTCATCCCACTCAGCTCTTCAGGAATATGTTCCCGAGGACTCAAGGGAAACACGTATTCTCGGCCGATTTCCAATGCGCAATCGCTTCATCTCCGATTACATTTACCGCTCAACCGGAAAGGTCAGATCCGCCAAGCAGGTGGGCAGTCGTCTTCAACAACTCAGAGACACCGCCGAGGGTCGCCAATGTAAGTAATGATCGTGGACACAATCACTCCCCTGTTCCCTTTCATCATAATCATTTATTCCTTGCTGCGGTCTGTTTGCGCGCTCGACCTATTCAATTTCACGCTCCTTTCATCAAACGTTGTTTATGTTTATATTTGTCATGCCAGTAATCGATTCCCTCACGCGTTGTTATCGTGCTCCTACTCGGCCTCAATCAGCCGCTGCCTACTTACGTTCGGACGCCGGTGCTTCAGCGTGCCAATCTCCGTCCCCACTCTTGGTTGGAAAACTTTTCCTACAAACTATATCATCAGCCGCTTCATCCTCTAATTCATCCTGCTCCTCCTCACTATCCTCTGAACGCCTCTCCCTCACCCCACCAACGCAGCTAGACAAGATCTTGATTATGTCACCGCCGTCATCCATGCCAAAACAGTCTCAAAGTGCGGATTCACGCACGCCGGTGTACATCGACATCCTCCCAGACCCTTCAAATGTCCGCTGGTCATCTACAGTTCATTCTAATTCTTCGCTGCCATTTCCTGCCGCCCCTCCTTCGACCTCTTCGACCTCTTCTGTAAGGCCTCCGGGTGGCACTGGGCCAGCGCGCCGCATGCGTGACATCGAACCGATTGTCACCTTCGTATCACCAATGCCCGTCGTGGGAAAGTCATCCTATATTGTCCTGCTAGATGGCGCACCTGTGCATTCGGAGGACACGCAGTTGGAATATGTGGGTCCCTACTATTCTTCAGGGTCTACTTCCACCTCTACTTCCTCATCCGTATCTTCACCACCGTCGAAAAACGATAGACCAGTGCTATATAATACGGCCCTGGTACCCAAGTACTGGGACATATTGTGTAAAGCTGCAGGTTGGATCTCTCACTTATTCCCCTGGAAATGCGCTGATTGGAACATTTACTTTAACCATCGCCTTTGATCCACGTGGCTGCACGTGTGCCGAACCGCCCTGCCATATTCTCTCATTTGTTTGGCGTTCCTCGTGGTTGGCTGAACACCACCTCCACTTTTACTTGGTATGACAGACCCGACATTGTATACAATCATCCAAGACGTATACCGCCCCCCTGACAATGTATCCTCGCCTTCACCTTACCCTTCGGGTGGCTTACAAACATCTCGACCGCGCCCGGTTAAAATCTTCTCAGCGATATACCACTTCCGGTATCCGTCCAACGTCAGAGCTAGCGGGTCACAGTCGACGACTCCTTCACCACTTTCTATCCCCGGGTCAAGGTACTCGCCTTCGGGATCGTATTCTTCACACTCTTCGAGTTCTATTAACTATTCGGCTTCTACCTCATCCTCGTCATCTCTGTCCCCCATGTTGGCCCTTAAGCCTGGCCTAGGTAGTGTTGGACATGCGTCGCCGATACATCCCCGTTCGTCCTCTTCCCCGGGCATGGGGCATTATGGACTGCAACAGCAGGTACATTCGGGGTATGCGAACCCGGGCCAACATGGACAGGGGTATGGGACTTCACAAGGACATTCCCATGCTCAAGGAGGGTATGCCAGGTATGGTGCATATCCTACAGCTCCTCCTGTTTCCCAAGCCCCTGTGGTATCATACACGCCCACTATGAATGCTACACTTCCGGACCCACTCATGCTCGCCAACGAAGAGGACTTTTTCACATTCGATGATGTCGACATATCACAGAGTTTGAGTGGGGATAACGGCTCCATGGGGGGTTCGAGCATGGCTGCTGGAAGCATGCACGGGACAAGTGGTGGGTCGAACACTCAGCCCCCTGCGCCATTCTTTCCGAAGGACCCGAATTCATATGTGAGCCTTTGCCTTTGACTGAATCCGCGAATCGTGGTTGACCCTGTGTTAGTTTATGTAAGGTACGAGAGGCTGACGCTCTCGCGTACAAAGACATATCCATCAAGGGAGCTTGGGTCGTCCGTCCCATTAGAGCTGTGCTCTACGGCCTTCATTACTCTCGACTGCGTCGCACACACTGGGTTTCGTAATGCTTCAGTATACGTATGGCTGTGTTCATTAGCACCGTGCGTGATTGCCTCATGTTGTAGTTTCAATGAGTCTTCTTATTAGTTAGCGTTTTCATCCTCATTGGACTAATTTTTACTATAAGGACGTAACCTTGGTCCTTGCCATTACTCGTCACACCTTTACTCTGGCCTTCCCGGCTGAAAAACGCGATTGATATTGCTACACAGGTTATTTGTATCGATACGTAGTGTTAATGTGCCCCACTGTCTGAAATCAAATTGCGGATGTCGAACATGCCTAGTAACTTATTACTAAAGTGACTGCCGATCAGTATGGTCACTTCGGGGCCTTCGAGAGCTTTCGTCAAAACAACGTTTGAGGCACCAGTGCCATCAGTGCTCCCGACATACTCAACATGTAGAACGTGCGTTCGCAGTTGCTTAGAACAGCTCTTATTCGCCTCGGCTCATCCGCACAGACCGACACTTCCAAATACATTTAGGATCCCTAAGCACTATAGAGTGGCGTTCTGGAACAGAAACACTTCTTCCCCTACTTGATGATGGAGGGGACGTAAAAGCACCAATACAATCCCTACCGTAACCCCATCCGCAACAAACCACTAATTGTATTAATTCCTGTGACAGGCCGCCTTGAAGGCATAGTAAATCTGGAATGGCGACCTGATCAACTTGTGATTGGTATCGAGAGAGTCGCCTGCTCGGAAGGGGTTATGTGGATCACTGTACTGGTCCCCTGTTACCCACTTAGGGTGCGTAATATTGCCAATAGGTGTAAGTATTGTCACCTATAACTTGTCCGCCACAGAAACGCCTCCTCGTACTAAGTTATGACCATGGTGCAAAGCGGTTCTTAGGTCATTCCGTGGATAATCAGTTCTCCGTAGAGTATGCCGGGGTGGTTCAAGGCTAGTATAAATTCGGTCTAACTTGAGGTGAGGAAAGTGTGCACTAAGCTCGCGGCACCTGACGTGAGTCGACTGTTCTCAGACATAATCGAACGAAAAAGTGGATCGATCGGACGGGGTTCATGTCCCATTCGATCGATCGTATAATGTTCTTCTTTCCACGGTGCTAGTAGTGGCTGGCTGGCCGAAGCGACTGCGCATCAGTGCATGTGTTAGTAGCCAACGATCGTCCGAGGCCTAGGGTACCATATGTAAATTGCTCAAATACACCACAACACGTTCGCGCTACTCATGTCTCGTTATAGGCTGCCTGCCAGCGAGGCTGATAGCTGATGCAGGCCTCCGTATAATTAAGAGTAAGTCCTGATTGTTCGAGTGCCGGCTATCCGCAGGTTATCCACTGTGGCGCTGCACGCGGTGAAAGCATGTAATGTACTAGTCGAGCGTTGAGCTTATTTAAGCCTGTTCTTTTGCAGATCAAGCGGTGCGGCGGCGGGAACCACGTCTAGATGAGCCACTCTGAGCCGTTTTGGCGAAAGCCTGCTACCTGCTTTTTGTTGGTTTGAGTAGGTCATGCGTGTTCCCAATGGCGCGTTGTTCTTTGGACAGTTACCAGTTGTATACAAAAGAGGAAATGTTCTCTCTCTGGGGTGAGTGTTTCGCGATTGGTTGACAGAGAGGGGTCTTTAAGATTGTGTGGCAGGCTGGAGCACTTCGCGCCTGCATCGAATTCAATGGAACCACGCCACGGCAGCTCATGGAGGAACATTAATAAGGGCAGATGTCGATGCACCTATTATAATGGCATCGTAGCAGTGCAGGATGAGGGCAGTTGTATGCATTCTGCAAGTTATCGATTGATGTAAGCTGGGTGCTATGGCAGTGGGGCACTGATATGCAAGCCACGTTGCACATTAACACATGGGGCTACGAAAATACATCGCTCACAACGCCAGTCAGAGAGGATTCTCCAAGTGTTGTACTGCATCCTGGCACGAATGAGAGGACGACGGTTGCGTAGATGATTAGTACAGAAAGATCTATGATCGAAGAAATCTAGGAAATGTCACAGCGGGGCAGAGCACGGCGAACGACAATAAGGAGCGCTGAGTGACCTTGTGATTCGGAGCTGCCCTGGACTATGCACGTACAGGAATTGGTAAGCGGCGTAATCTTGAACGGCTGCTTGTTGTTCATTTCCCAATCGCTTGGTCAGCGGTTTAGTGCAAGCCCTGGTGTCAGAAAGAACTTCGGCAGGTGATGCTCCAGCTGCTCGAAGCATTGCCAGCAGGTACTCCATCGGGTCCAGAGCGCCCCGGTGCTCATCAGGTGATGGCCACAGACTGACAGACGAGTTTCCCATGGTCTACACGAGTTCCTTGCCCTTGCCCGAACGCTTAAGCTTCGATCGTGGAGCGGAGAATTGCTATGCAAAATTGTCTTAGCATCGGCACTTCAGAAGTCAGGAATTCTGGCAAGGTCGGAAGGCGAAAGACAAACCACGTGCATATTACATAACGGCCGTGGAGGCAACAGCAGCACGGCTGCCGCCGATCAACATCTGCGATAAGATAAGATAAGGTGTGACAAATTGCACCCTAATACCCTTATGTAGTCACAGTAAACAGGGATAAATAACGCGTACACGCGCGAGGTTGACCGAACGCGTCTGCCGAGCACAGCAAGGCTTGTGGTAAGTAATACCGGGGACGCTGGCTTGTGACCATCGTTAACTCGAAATATTCCATGGATGAAGAAGCCGACTTCTTGAATAACCTCCTCTTGGGTTTAGATGGCGCGGGGTTGGTTGAGGCTCAGCAAGTAGTGCACCCGACCAGGCCACCGACGAAGGCGAGAAGGTACACCGATGCTGACAACATGGATTCCTCGAGAAGAATTTCAGATGCAGACATGCGCATGCTGCTGGACGGTGCAGAGACCTGGGATTGGGCGGACATGGAGGCCGATTTCATGACACCGAAAAGATGCAAATCGGGTCCAGCCAAGAGCAAGGTAATTTTTATCCCATTTCGTATCCTCGGAAGCCTCTCATTTCAGCTGGTGTTCACCCCCCAAACAGAGGAAGTCACCGGTGAAGCAGTCTCCGTTGGCTCGGAAGGCTTGCTCGTCCACTGAACCGGTCGGAAGTGCCGAACACCTAGACATCGAGTTTCTCTTGGACGGAGCGGAGAGTTGGGATTGGGATGACATGGAGAGTCAAATTCTCTCACCCGACGGGTGCTCCAAAATCGCAAAGGTTGGCTCCCTTTTTCAACGATGAGTCCGTATTCAGAGTGAACTATTAAAAAGTCGCATGGTCCCGCGTCCCATGTGTACACCAGCCCAACTTGCACTCGATGCGTTGTTCGGTCAATTGAAAGCAGTTCAAAACTTGGTTTGCAGAAGGTTGGTGTTCTGTGGATAGTCCTGCCAGAACCCCTTACCCCTTATAACTAAACAGGTATTGTCGGTCAAAAGTCAACCACCACAGGGTAACTCTTATACCGTCCTTCTGCGTGATGACTGGGCGGAGTTGGACATAAGAGAAGGTACGAGGTGTGTTTCTACAGTCAGCCAGTGTAGTGTAACTCTTCCATAGGGGATACTATAAATGTTCTCGGGAGCTTTGATTCTGATGGTTCCATTGTGATTTCGTCCAAAGAGAATCTCCTAATTCACCATCCCGATTTCTTGCTGACGGCAACCGCATTATCCAATGCTCCGCAATGTAAACGCAAGCCTCTGCTCTCTGCTCTTGTTCACTCGACCTCAGACACGACGCCATCATTGGTCTGGGGAAATATCCTACACGAAGTCATGCAGACATGCCTTCTAGCTAATCGATGGGATAAAGCGTATATCGACGACCTCATTGAGGACGCTGTCTCACGAAGTCTCTCCGAACTTGTGAAGATTGGTGTCACTATCGAGGAAGCAATACGAGAGGTGACACTCCGTTCAAAGGGACTACGAGTGTTCTCCAAGCGGTACATCGCTGAAGAGCCAAAGGTACGTTGTTCATGGTAGCATCATGCCCCGCATTAACTCGGTATCTGATAGTCCGATGCGGTCCTGACGAACACCCGAGAGACCGGGAGTCGGAGCTCGCGTCTCGCCATTAACGAAATACTCGATGTAGAAGAAGATATTTGGTCTCCGAAATATGGTCTCAAAGGTAAACTTGACGCCAGCGTGCAGGTCGTGATCACAGAAACCACCACCGCGCAGCACGCCAAGAAAGCTTTTGTGCTTTCATCTCATACAATGCCTTTCGAGATTAAAACTGGCCGATCTATTGCAGGAATGGAACATCGCGCCCAAACAATGCTTTATACTCTTCTTTCGGAGGAGCGGTATGGCGTAGAGGTCCCCAGTGGACTTCTATATTACACTCAGAGTGAAGAGGTTGTAAGAGTGCCCCGAGGGAGGAACGAGCTCAGAGCGTTGATTATCACAAGGAATGAGATGGCTGGGTACATGATGCGGCGAACAAAACCGAACAAAGTGCCGGAAGCATTTTTACCTCCGACGATCGACGATGAGCGTATATGCAAGAAGTGCTATGCCTTGGATACCTGCATGTTATATCGTAAGGTGACTGGCTTCTTTGGGTGCATTTCTCATCTGACCTTGGTATGTGTCGCAGGCAGTGGAGAACGTGGAAGATGTCTCGTCCCCAATTGCAGGAATATACGAACTCAGGACGTCACATTTGACATCCTCCCAGGCGGAATTCTTTAAACAATGGGAAGCTCTTATTACTCTTGAAGAACAAGATGCCGTTCGTTTCAAGAAAGAGCTATGGACCATTAATGCACAAGAACGCGAGGAGAAAGGGAGATGCTTTGGTTCCATGGTTATGGATCCTTCCTACGTTTCTTCCCTGACAAGCGGCACTAGTAAGATCCATCGCTATACCTATCGCTTCGTGCGGGCGCGAGGCGGTCTGGCTGCTGAAAGTTATTCATCGCTGCTTAACGGACACATGACGTTCGGCGACGCTGTTTCAGTCTCCGTTGAACCTGAACTTTTGGCTTTGGCTCGCGGATTCATCCTCCACCTCTCGCCAACCGAAGTTACCGTTGGAGTTGACCACGAATTGTCCATCATGAAAATCGCTTCACGCTTACGAGCCCTCCGCAAGACAAAAGATCGAATCACACCATTGTTCCGCATAGACAAAGATGAGCTTACATCTGGATTGGGTCGCATCAGAGATAATCTTGCGCATCTTTTTTATGCTGAAGGCGACTCAAAGCGCCTTGAGCTTGTTGTGGATCTGCGAAGACCGACCTTCGACGACGAACAAACTACACTGGACGCCTTGCGAGGCGTCCCAGAGTACGTGGAGGCTACTGATCACTTAAATCCAAACCAGCTTGGGGCAATGACACGCGTCCTGAGTGCCCACGACTATGCATTGATTCTTGGGATGCCTGGGACAGGGAAGACCACCGTGATTGCGGCTTTGATTCGGACGTTGGTTGGGATGGGGAAGACAGTCTTACTTACATCTTACACTCATTCCGCGGTAGACACCATCTTGGTCAAGCTTGAGGACGACGACTTTGCAATTCTCCGGTTGGGAAATCCAGATAAGGTGATATCCTCAGAGATTTGTTCGTCGCTATCAATTGAGCCAGCCACAGGTTCACCCAGATGCCCGAAAATTTACGCTGTCGGCACGTAAGACAGCCACGACAATTGAACAATTGGAGAATCAGATCATGTCGCCTCCGGTGGTTGCGACCACTTGTTTGACCATCGACCAGTAAGTGTTCCGCGTGTGAGAGTAGTTTGACTTCCTTTACTGCCTCTCCCAAGTGCGCTCTTCGCTCGGCGTAAATTCGACTATTGTATTGTCGACGAGGCATCCCAAATCACACTGCCCACTTGCCTCGGGCCGCTGCGATTCGCAGAAAGATTCGTCCTTGTCGGTGATCATTTTCAGCTTCCGCCCCTCGTGAGTTCGTTATTACCGCCCAACACCATTGATAGTAACTACTTCGCAGGTTCGCAATCCCGCAGCAAAGAAGGCTGGCCTAGAGGTTTCGCTCTTCAGGCGGCTCTCAGAGGCACATCCCCACGCTGTCACGGATCTGACCTACCAGTATCGCATGAATGAGGACATCATGCAGCTCTCTAACAAGTTAATCTACAGTAACCGCCTTCGTTGCGGATCCGAGGCTGTCGCAAACCGAAGTCTTGTTCTCCCTGACCGGACCTTCATCGACAATCTGCGCAAGTCAGGTGATTGCCTGTGTTCAGATGGAGCATGTTGGCTTGAGTATCTCCTGGAAGAGAAGTGAGCCGGAAGGGGTCTGAAGCGATCGACGGACCTACTGACCATTCTTATTAGGTGCAAAGCGGTCTTTGTCGACACCGATCGGGTGCCTGCGTTCGATTCTCGAGTTGGGGATTTGGTACAGAATGAGGTAGAGGGCAAGCTGGTGTACCAAATCACGGAGGCTCTCCTGCAGTGCGGAGTCTCCCAGCGAAAAATCGGCATCATGTCGCTTTACCACCAGCAAAATAAGCTCTTATCCCACCTGTTGCAGGATAAGAACGAAATCGAAATACTTACCGCCGACAAGAGCCAAGGTCGAGACAAGGATTGTATCATCATATCAATGGTGAGGTCGAATGAGAGCGGTCAGGTTAGTGTTGGATATCCTCATTTACACGTCTTGTTTGGTTCTGATCACCTGATGGTTTCTGGTGGGGGCAGGTTGGCGATCTGCTGAAGGACTGGCGAAGGGTCAATGTTTCTTTTACACGTGCCCAGTCGAAGCTCATCATCATCGGTTCCCGAAGGACCCTTGGAACTACACAACTCCTTACAGAGTTCTTGGCGCTGATGGACGAGCGGAACTGGACGCTTACGCTGCAAGAAGGTGCACAAAACTTGCACCCTTCGCTGCAGCCACGTCAGAAACTATTGTCATCCTACACCACCAAACGAGCGGGGGCGAACGAAGGCAACATGATTGAAAACTTTACAATACCCAAGAAGCCAAGAACCGCAGCCACGGGAGATGGCATATTGAAAGGTCGACCTATCTTGAAAGACGTATTAAATAATGATTAATAGGTGGACAGAGACTTATATATCTGTATGATTTATGGGCTACAAGGTTAAACTTACATAATCCAAAGCCATCGGGTTTCCCTCTGCGCGAGCATTTCACTACGACCGCCATCGACAAGTTGGGGTCGATGAGGTCAGTTAAAAAGGAAGCAGAATACGTCAGGAACATTGAGCGTTGTACACATGTTCGTAGCTGATTCGCACGAGCAAAAAGCGAGAGCTTATGATGAACAGAAGGGCTACGACACTCGAGGTAACAATTACTGTGTAACTCGATTCTGTTTCAAGCACTCGCATCCATACTGTGAATATAGCTGGGAAAGGACAACTAGAGATGAACGTAGGTTTGATGAGCAAATTTCGGATTGTATCCATAGTGGTTCAAAGGCAAACACCGCTTGGCATCAGAAGTACGTTTCTACAACTGTCGGGGCTAGATGATTGATTGCGTCAAACGTCGCGCCGTCAGTGAGGAATTATCGAGACGCACCTTAACTTCATCACCGGTCCTCCTGATCCATATGGCAGGTCTCTCGGCGGTCTTTGCACCTTCCTCCCCGTCATCCCACGTGTAGCTTACTCCAACCGCCAGACGGGAGCCGTCGCAGCTGAATGCAACAGAGGCGATAGGCGCAGAATACTTGGGATACTGACGGAGGCGCTTTTTGAGCTTGTGGTCCCAGATCGAGACAGTTCCATCGGATCCTGCGGAAGCAAATGTGTTGTGGCTATCGGAAGTTATTATAAGAAGTATGCAGCAGAAGGAAAACTTGGAGACCATACACAGGATGGAAAGCTAACGAATTGACTGGCCACACGTGATCAACGTCTTCGATCGTTTGGCGATGGCACTTGAACGCATATTTTTGATCCTGAACTTCGGGACTAGGGTCAAAATACTCGACTCCAATGCGCCCTTCTACTGAACCAATTGCATAGCCTATTCATGGAAGTTTACGTGACCTTCCCAGCAACAGGGCAAGGTAGACTATATGCGCTGAAACGTACCTTTTCCATCAGTCATGCATGCAAGACTGCGGGTCATAAACTTCAGGCTGCTTTCTCTGGTCTGGGAAGGCTCCGACATCTTCCTGATGTCATAAATATGGAATAGCCGACTGGCCATGGAAACAACAAGGGTACTGTTGACAAGGTCCATGTGATAGACCCGCTCAGGAAGGACGTGGGTCGAGACGTTTGCGGTAGAGGAACGAGGGTCCCAAAGTTTAAGTGAGAGGTCCCATGAGCCGGAGATTAACACGTCTAAAGCAATCAAGTACAAGGTTAGACATGGATTGCACAGCGAAATAAAAGAGCGTGAACTTTGGTCACGAGCATAATTCACAGCAGACACTGCGTTCCCGTGTTGTCCGAGACAAGTCACGTTCTCTGTGGTAAGATCAAGCCTATTTAGACAATGCATCTGTCAGAGGATGTCGAAGAAGGAGATAAAAATAACGTACTCCCGTACTCCATTATCAAGTCCTCCGCTGTACGCGTGAGTAGCGTCGCCAAAACAGCATGTAAGGACGGCCGCGCGATGGTCGATTTTTGCTTTTTGCTCGTTAGCGACGACGTCGTATAATCTAACAGTCTCCGGAAAGGATGGTAATTATAGTAACCACAGAGACACGAGTTAGCATGTGATACGTACTGTGTCCCAAGCAGAGACAAGGAGGTGGTCCGGGTTGGTTGGAGAGAAGTGCACCGATGAGACACTGTCAAAGGGTGGAGATGAAAGCTCTATCTGGTCTTTCAAAAGAACTCTTGTCTGTGTGTGTATCATCTGCCAGTTAGATAGACCTACCCGACATTTTATGTGTCTGTTGAGTTGGACGCTGCTATGCTACGGTACATATGTACGACTACTACTTGCGTTTGTGACAGCAGCATTCTGAGGGTCACGTGATCACAGACGCTCCCCCTAAGCTTGAGCTCACTTCAACGAATCCAACATCCATCTCCGCGGATAAGTTGCGATTGCGAAGTGACAAAGCAGGTTCCCCCTCGTTTCTGGTTACTTAGGCTAATACATGCAGTTGGCGATGGCGTCACCGCATACAACAGATGTCAATGTGGAGTGGAGACTTCTTACGATCGGCAGGGGTAGCTTCGCAAGCGTCTCCGTCCTCACTGGTCGCCCAATTGCATTCAAACATGTTATGGTACCTGAGAAGGAGAAAAAACAGGAACTCCTTAAAGAGTTTGACACACTTTGTTGCATCTATGATTCCTGCAATGGGGATTCCTTCTTCGCGATTCCTTGACCGTTTGCTTTCTACGATCCGGGTAATCCAGGAAGCTTTCGCACCGTAAACAGATCTCCCGGATTCCGCCATCGATGGAGGACGTTTATTAGACAAGATGACTTCGAGCTTATGCAGTTGGGAACGGCTGCGTATGCAATGGATCACGTCCAACCCCTACCTTTAAAGTTTGCGTACCTCTTACGCTCACTTTTCTATTCTGAGAATGCGGGCGACGCTCCCAATCCATCTCTGTGTCGAATTTACTTCGGAGAAGTAATTTCAGAGGTCGGAAGAGGCGGACGACCCAATCGCTCTTTCAATTCGGCTAACTTTCCCCTGGACGTCGCCAGATATCAAAGGATATTGGAGAATGATCCTGCTGGGGAGTACCCAAGTGTTGAGGATATTACGTTTGGTACGGGTGAGATACTTGGACACCTCCACTGCTGCACTGGCTATGATGGTCGCGATATCGAGTTTGCTCTTGGTGGAATGGCATTTAGTGGCATATCATTTTATGTCATTGACTTTAACCAGGCGAGTGGTATTGCAATGCTTGCTTTCGTCAATCACATGCCTTTTGTTCAGGTTCGAAGTTGGAAGAAGACCCTGGAGGACGTACCGACACTTGTCGAAGCGTTTTTTAACAATGATCCGTATTACCCCCGACCGATACGTGGCGACCCACTGTATGCGCAATTTAAGGACGGCTATTTGAGTGCCTATCCTACCACTTCCCCGCTTGCAATCCAACTTGCAAACGACTTTTTGTGCGCAATAGAAGCGGAGCAGGCGAAGAGAGCGAGCAGGTAAACATCAGTAAAGTGATCAAAGTCTTTCTTGTACTTTTGTGTTTTGCGTGATAAACCCAGCATACAGTGGACCATTACCACTATGGCAGTGTTCGAAGCGCAGGTCGACGACGACGTTGACCAGACATCAGAGAAGACCCATACATTCCACCCAAGATCGTCACACCAACATAGTCATGCAGCATCACCTACATGGGACTAATTGGGTGAAACGGGACTACATAGTGACAGAAGGCTCGCCCAAAGAGATAGTATCCATTGACAACATCAGTGTCATCGCAGAGGCCGCAAGCTGTCCACCTGGCCTCTCCACGGATTCCGTATACATTCGAGTATGCTATTATTATGGGATACCGTCTAATATGCTCGTGTGTTCAGAAAACCGATCAGTAATTTAGAAGAAGTGATATTTGTTGAAAAAGGCTGTAGGCAGCCTCAGTAGTGACTCAACTACTATTATATTAGATGTACCTGTAGGCAGCTACAGGCTATCAGTAAGTATGGAAATACTAAGTAAATAGTAGACTTACCCTCAGTAGTGACTCAACTACTGAGGGAGCAGTACCAAAATGTACTCTAAGTGTGCGCTCTAAGTGCTTATGTAATCAACCAAAAAGCGCACCAAAAATAAGTATCACACAGGGGTGATTCAATCTCCAACAATATTACCTTGCTTGGCAAGGTTTCTTCCACACCATAAATGCTGTGGGAACTGTTGGACAGCTGAAAGACCTTCCTGTTTTGGAATTATGTGGGAACACAGGCTTGAGCTAGGGGGCTGTTGAAATATTATTGAAACTGTTACTGGTTAGAATCACTTACATATGATTGTTATTCTAAGAATAGTGCATTCCACACTATTCTATGGTGTTCTCTTATACTGGATTACTGGAAACACATTCCTAGTAGAAAGACAGAGTTGTACCTGTTAGGAAGGTCCTCTTACTTACATATATGGTAGTTTTACTTATGCTGATAGTACACCTGGTCTGTGTGCAGCCTACATGTATATAAAGGTCCTTGGATGGTACCAGGACAGTAGTAAACTTTGCATGTACATCTTTCACTGTTCTTACTCAGAACTACTACCTTACTCCTTTACTGAAGACCAAAGTCTCAACTGAAACTAAAGGCAAGTGCTCTGCCCTTTGCCCCTTGCTCTGACCCCTCTGTGCAATAGGTTATGAGCCCCAAATAAAGGGTGCTTATTGTCTAACAGACAATAGCTCATTGAGGAAGACATTCATCATTGACTATGCTGTTGAACAGACCTGAAGCACTAGGTTGGACTTTGGCCACCTTGTTGCTTTCATTTGTTCTAGGTGTTTGTCAGGTGGTTTACATTGTAAACATGGTTGGCAGTCCTTTCAATCTTGTGTTTATTCTGTCTACTGTGATGTGGGGAACCTTTTTAGGCATTCCAATGTGGCATGGGATCTATATGTCCTATCAGGAGTATCACATCAGGCTAGGCTGTTTTCGCCAGCTTTGTGTTAGAGCTGCTTTAGTAATTGAGGCCCAAGACACTAGCCCTGCTCAGTTATCTCCACCCTCCTACAAAGCTCACCTGATTTGGGATTTGGATATCCAACCCGATCTAGATCCAGTTCCTCCTTATCCACTTACACCACCTCCTTATCTGCTTTTTATTCCTGTTTTGGAATTACAGTGAAGAGATGTTCCTGTGGCAACTATTTATGACCACTGGATAGATTGGCAGTCCTCTTTCCATGATCCAGTTGATCCCCTTTCTTCTCAAGGCAGACCTGTTGAGGTCATTGAGCAATCTCCATTGACTCCCAATGAGGATGATGAGGATCCGAACTGGTTAGCCAAGTTCAATCTCTTGTAGTCGCATCCTTTCATCATCTCCTCTTGAGTTCATAATCTGATGCACATCCTGGAATCCAGATGTCTGCTGTCACCATCAACTGGAATGCCATTCTTACCTGACCTGCTTTACCTTCCTGACCCTTCCTGATTGCAGCTGAGTGTGAAACCACTACAGCTCTCGAGAAGGTGAGTACAATGGAAGTGTATTCACATGAAAGGTACATCAAACATGTAATCGGATATACTGAAGAACTGTTTCATGAAAAATGCCACAGTTGGAAACAAGCCACTTTAGGAGATCATGAGAGAGCCTTCTTTTTACATTCACCTATGCCAAGTTCAATTGTCCCTTTTATTGCCATTGAATATGCCTGGTCTACCATCAAAACTCCTGCTGATGGAAGTTTTTCATCACCATTCTGGAATCTGAACATCCATATCACCTTCCATTTGTATTTTGTTGATTGCATGCCAAAATTAACTCCTGCCTTGACTCCAAATGCCATAGCTAACTTTAATGGTGTAGATGTTCCATCATTTTGCTATGAAGATCCAGCCCTCCACATGATCCCCACATTCTCGCTCATGAACAACATATTCTTCTACTTTAAAGGGAGGGTGCATCCCTTCTATGACTTCGAACACTTCCATGGATTCATACCCTCTCTTTGGGTTTGGAACCAGTGTTTGGAAAGCCATTTCAGAGGAATTTGGAATTCCAATAAAGCCTCAGTTGCCTGTACCCCTGGGTACCTTAGAAGAAGAGGTTGTAATGGAGAACAGGATCGAGATCCCAGGGTCATATTATCCCTCCAAGATCTCAAATACAGTATCAATATGGAGTGTAGAGTCTGGTACAACAAAGAATCTCAACATCTCAATTGGAGATCTATTGGCAGAGTCATGCATTGGGTCCTATGGCCTGACAAGCAAACAATTTTATTGGAATTGGTGTGAGAAATGGACAAAGGTGATGGCAAAGATATCTTTGCTAAACCCACCAGAGGAATTTATTCCAGACATTGTCAAAGAGCACATGCAGATAATGCTGCTAAGCATTTATCCCTTGCCAGGAAATTATCCTGAGTGCTATGCTGGCTATGGATGACCAGGATGTTATGGGGACATTAGTTGTGTACCACCTGTAAATGTGTTTCAAATCATGTGTTCCAGACAATTGCAATATTCTCAGTTGCTTCTTCCCTACTCCATTGGTATCCGTGGAGGGGTAATGTTAAGGGATGAACATCAGAAATATTTGCTACTGGACATAAACTATCCACATTATCTGGGGTACCACTATTTTGAGGAAACTAACTTTATCGACTTCGAGGGGTTGGGTCTCAACCCAAGGCATTATAAGCAAAAAGGCTACTCTGTTTGTCATCCTAAAACAAACCCACAATACACTGGGATTAGACCTGCTCATAAAAAGAGACTGTCTAAAGACCAATGTCACTGGTTCCATTGAAAAGCATTGGAATCCAATACTTCCAACCGGGTTCTTGATGACATGCTAATTCTAGAGTTCTTCTAGTTTTACCATGGCCAATCAAAAGGAAACTTCAGCATCAAAAAACATTCCATGTCTTAATGGTTCCAATTGTGCTACTTGGAAAGCCATGATAAAAGGCTGTTTTATGACACTTGATGTTTGGGACATCATCAATGGCAATTCTACTTGCCCTGATCCCACTGTGGCTGCAAATGCACCAGCTATTGCAGCTTGGGGAACCAAAAACAACTGAGGAATGGGCACAATCTTGTTGTATTGTGACCCTGTCATTTCTGTATCTTTGGAATCCTTAGATACCACAAATGAAATGTGAACCACCCTTCAACGATCTTACAGTGCACCTACTGCTGTCTCTGCATGTACAGACTTCTTGAGACTTCTCAAGATTTGGGTTAATCCTTCTGATGACTTGGGTTCCAAGTTAGCAGAAGTGAATATGATTCTTGGCTCACTTGCAGCTCAAGGAATCACACTATCCAAACCAGTCCAATGCATGATGCTTTGTGGAGCATTCACCAATAAATGGGGAGCTGGTCCCACAAATATTTTATCATTGGTTAAAACAGAGGATCTCAAAATGGTTGATGTTGTCCCATGTCTAAAGGAATTGTCACCACATTGCACTGGACAGTCCCATCTGCCAAAATTAGAAGCAAGTCAGGCTTTGTCTTCTACATCAGCACAACTGCTGATTAATTGTCTCTCCAAACCTCCTTGTTGCCATAAATGCTGAGGATCTCATCCAACAGAACAACACATTGACAGGAATAACCATGGAAGAGGGTCTTTTAGAGGAAGAGGTGGTTTCCCTTGTCTGGGAACACCATATCCTCAACAACAACAGCAGCAACCACAGTCTAGTGGTAACAAAAATAAAGGAAAGAAATGAGCTACTCATGGTTGTGGTCATGGCAGGTTTTCTGCCATTGACTATACTGATGAGCAAAATCCAGAGGAATCTCAGGATTATGACCAGTACCAAGAAGAGTATGAGGCTGGCTATGAATCTTATAATGTCAACATCAATGAGACATCCATTGATGATGCCTCTCATTTTGAAGAATTCTCTGAGGAGATCACTCCTGTTCTGGTACTGGAACCAGTACCACAAACAGTTGAGTATGTTGATAATGCTGCACCTAATTCCACCATTAATATTCCCTGTTATTGCTCTGTCTGCTTGCAAACTGTAGCCCAATTATGTTTATGGATACTTCTGGATCTTCCCACACAATGTGGAGTTCAAACTTTGGTGAGGAGAAGATGTCAGTTTGTTGACTCAGGAAACTGAGTCACTGACTTTCTTGACTCCAGTCCAAGTATTGATAGATCCAGAAGTGGAATTCAAAATCCCACAGCACACAGCAGTGTTAATGAGAGAGAGGAGAATGTACTGTCAGTTCGTAAAGGCCCTAAGAAATCTAGGTGTGAAAGTAGACATGTAACTGTCTCTTTACAGGATTTCCATGCTTTGGTATCTGAGCATAGATGTCCTAAGCCTATATGCTATGTACATTTACCTGACAATTATGAGGTAGATACCTTGACTCAAGGAGCCTCTGGCTTCTCTTATGGTGTCAATGATGATGATTTTGACTTGTATCCTTGTGATTTGGAAACCAATCACACAAGCAGTTTAGTGTCAAAAAATTATATGTGGATGTTAGACTTGGGGTGTACTGATCATGTTACCCCTTGTCATGCTGACTTTATGACTTATAGAAAGTTTCCTGCTGCTGCCTTTGGGCATACTGCTGGCAAAGAAACTGTCCATCTTTTAGGCAAAGGAACCATTGTCTTACAACTTGAAAACCTTTCGTTCCTGACTTTATGAAATGTAATACATGGAGATTTCTCCAAATGCCTATGTTCATGAAATTGCTTGTTACAGTGAGGCTATACTAGCCATGCTACTACAAAGCATGAGGTGATCCATACTCCTGATGGTCATGTTGTCCTCAAGGCCGATACCTTGTCTACCTCATGGTTGCACTGGTCCTATGGAACACCTATCCATTCCTCCAGCACCTTCAAGACCATAGACCTAGGGATGTTATCAGAGGATAAATTTATTCTTTGGCATAATCGCCTTGGACATCCAGGCTTGTCTGTAATCAAGAGTTGTTTATGCCATGTTTTTGGGTTTCCTGCTGAGCTAATCACAAAACCCATGCCAACTTGTTGAGGTTGTGCATCTGGCAAAATGGCATCTGATCCTTTTCATGCATTGTCAAAATGTGCACTCAAGCCTCTTGAGCTTGTGCATGCTGATCTGCTTGAACTACCCATGGCATCCTATTATCACAGTCATTATGTTTTCACACTGCTTGATGATTATTCTTCCTTTGGCTTTTGCCTTTATCTCTGACTCAAGTCTGACACCTTGTCTTGTTTTCAC
The DNA here is from genome assembly GCA_024663475.1 of Pisolithus thermaeus. Taxonomy (NCBI): domain Eukaryota; kingdom Fungi; phylum Basidiomycota; class Agaricomycetes; order Boletales; family Pisolithaceae; genus Pisolithus; species Pisolithus thermaeus. The sequence continues at coordinate 79,847 of JANFAF010000120.1, read as the reverse complement.
AATTGGTTATCCATCATCAAATGACAAACTGGTTGTCTTTTAAAGACTTTCCATTCGGATCAAGGGGGAGAATTTATGGGAACCAAGTTTAAAATGCTCCTCAACTCCAAGGGTATTGTTCATGAACTTTCAATAGCAGACCAACTGCAACAAAATGGATGTGCAGAATGCTTCAATAGGACAATCCTTGAAAAAGCAGGATCAGTTCACCATCATGCTTGTGTTCCTAAACATTTTTGGAACTTTGCTTTTGATGCTGCCTTACATGTTTACAATTGGACTCCACTGTGGCAATCCCTTTGGAAGACTCCCTGTGAACTGTTTTTAGGAAAGAAACCTGACATTTCATACTTCCGAGTATTCGGATGTTTAGCATATATTTGGATCCCAAAAGACTGATGGAAAGATAAATTGGAACCTCATGCCCTTGAGATGGTTTTTCTTGGGTATGAACCAAATACAAAAGGATATTGTTTCCTTCATGGCCAGAAACTAGTAATTGCTAGAACAGAAAAGTTCGCCGAAGATATTTTTCCTTTCTGTAGTATAGATGGAAACAAGGAAAACAAATCTGATGACTCCGACCTTATCCCTGTGATGAACCAACTGTCATGCAATGCCTATCACTGTTGCTTGTTCAAGGCAATGACAGGTGAGCACTATAGACCCTCCAATCTAATAAACCAATACAGTGGGAATAGCTGAGCTTCAGCTTGAAGCAGGGCTCTTCCAAGTATAACAAGTCAGTGATATGAAGATATAACTTGTCAGGGACACCATTGACTACTTGTGAGTCAGGTCTTGAGGATAAGTCTTGTCAAGATTTAGATCAGGCCTCGAGATGATCGAGGGCAGACCACAACAACAGAGCAGCACTCAAGAGCGACGAGGGAGAAGCAAGAGATTTAAAGGAATAGATTCCAACTTGCTGCAGGTAGCTTGGTAGCAAAAATACCAGGGGAATCTAACCACATCTGAGGGGTTTATATACCCCACAGGTGATCAGATTAGTAACATACTAATTGCTATAAACATGTAGGTGCAAAGGGAATTGTACCAAGCACAAACAAAAGTAAGAGCCAGCTTGACACATTGAGTCACAATGACTCTCAGCAGAGATGGACTATTTGCCAAAGGCAAACAGGGGCTACTCGAGATGCTGAAGAATCAGAAAAATAAAAGCTGAGGAGAGAGTGGTGGTGATCTGAAAGGGGAGATCTTCCAAAGGGGCTCCTATAGCCTGGAAGGAATTTCTGTCTGAGGAGAAACATCTAATGCAGTCTGAAGTCTGTCTGAACACAGAAGAAGGCCACACACAGCCTTCTTGAACTCAAACTCAAACTTGTAACTTGGTACTTTGTTGTTTTTTTTGTAAGTAGTTACAGTGGAGTGTAGGTGTGCGAGTGGCTTATATAAGCCACATCATGTGTCTAAACTTGAAACACTAAGTAAATATCTAAGGCAAATGAAGTGAAACAAAAGAAAGTAAAAACAATAAAATAAAACAAATCTCCTAGTAGGGAGAATACTCTCCCTACAATGTGACATAACGAAGTCACATGTGTCAGAAGTGAAAATGCTAAGTAAGAAAGAAGCCCAGATCCCATCGGGGGATCTGGCAATGTAAAGTAACAACAAAGATATAAAGGGAAACATATGTAAGCAGGGACTCGCCATATACACAAAGTCCATACACTTGCCCCTAAGGCAAGCAGAGGTGTAGAGTGAGATGTCACGAGGATGCAGGATAGGGGACAGCGAGTGTGCTTGTAGGGAAACGTGTATCGTATGAGCAAAAAAGGAAAAGAACAGAAATGGCACATGACACCAACCAGATGATGTTGCATTACCAATCGACAAACTGGATGGATAATGGGCCTGATCACCCTATGGACAAGAGAGACCAATCTTGACCACCGAGTTCACAACAACATAACCCACCATGGAATGGTGGAGACCAGGATGCCGGACCTCTGCATCAACCATCAAGAGATAACTCTAATGGGGCAAATCCACATACCAATTGTCAACCTGAGATACCTCAACAATGGTTGAATCATCCTCATCAACCCTTTAATGTTTGAGCTCAACCAAACCAACCAATGGTCATTCCACAATGTGAAGGAAGACCTGCTCACATTGTCCGACCTCCCCTATGACCTGGAAATGTTTATGGAGAAAGAAGAGATCTGGTCAGTGTAGAAAAGGAGATCAGAGACAAGTGAGATGTAGTGCATAGAATGGTTGAAGAACAGGTTTGAAATATACAAGATAATCAAAGGATCTTTGAAGAGTGAAGACTGCCTTCACCCTTTTTACCTGATCCTGAAGAACCTAGAGCTGAACCTTTGCATTTTTGTGGTACAGAATCCGAAGAAGCAAAAGAAGCATCTTTCATGACAATATTAGCTGCACAAATCAAAGATGTACCCAAACAGTTCAAGGATGTTCTTAAACTCCCGAAAACTGAACAAACCATTTGGTTTGATGCAATGAAGGATGAACTAAAATTGATTGAAGAAAGAAAAGTCTGGACTCTTGTGGATCCTCCTCCAGGAAGAAAACTGGTTAAATCAAGATGGGTCTATGCTATTAAAAGCGATGGTTGTCACAAAGCCTGCCTTGTAGCCAAGGTCTTTACCCAAGAGTATGGGATAGACTTTGAAGAAACCTTTTCTCTGGTTGCATGTTTTGAAACAGTGTGAATCCTACTAGCTCATGCAGCACAGCACAAGTGGGAAATGGAAGCTCTGGATGTAAAAACCACCTTCCTTTATGGCAAGCTAGACGAGGAAATATATATGGAACAACTGGATGGTTTTTGAGTCAAAGGTCACAAGCACAAAGTTTATTGGTTGCTGTGAGCCATTTATGGTTTAAATCAAGCAGCACTCTCATGGAACAAAGAGTTACACCAATCTTTACTTCAGATGGGATTCCTCTGATCAAAGGTTGATGCCAGCGTTTATTTCTATCACTCAAAAGCTGATACTGTTGTTTTCTTGGTTTATGTGGATGATGGACTTTTCCTTGGATCACACAAAAATCTAATCAAGAAAAAGAAAGACAAGTTCATGAAGATATGGGAATCTTGTGATCTAGGCAAAGTAAAGGAATATCTTGGAATCCAGATAAAATGAAACCATCAAACCAAAGAAATTTGATTAGATCAAATTCCCTATGTCCAAAAAGTTGTTAAAAGGTTTAACATGGAGCAAGCAACTTCTGTTCACATGCCTTCACCTTCTGGGTATATTCCTGAAAAAGCTCCTCAAAGTTACCAGTCAAATTCACAACTTCATTCCAGGTTTCAGTCAGTTATAGGATTGTTACTTTATATGGCTCTGGGAACCAGACCAGACATTGCATATTTGGTCATCCAAATGTTGCAATATATGTCAAATCCTACTGACCTTCACCTTAAACAGGCACTACACATTGTTCATTATGTGGCATCCACACTGAACATTTGTCTTCATTATCATGGAAACAAAAAACAAATTTATGGCTTTGCTGATTCTGATTGGGCATCAAATAAAGACACTCATCATTCAACAGCTGGCTTTGCCATGTATTATGTATGGCAACTCCCTAATTTTGTGGAGATCCTGAAAACAAAAGACAATTGCTCTATCTTCAACTGAAGCAGAATATATGGCAATGTGTGATGCAGCTAGGCAAATAAAATGGCTTAATATGCTCTTCAAGGAGTTAACTTTCAAAATGGACAAGACCATTCTTTATTCAGATAATATGGGTGCTCACTTCATTGCTGAAAACCCAGTATCAGATGGTCGGTCCAAACATATTGACATACAATGGCACTTTGTTTGTGAATGCATTGAAGAAGGGTTATTTGTTATCAAATATGTTAATACAACTTGACAAAGAGCTGATGGACTTACCAAGTCATTAACCCGGCAAAAATTTGAAGAAAATTGCTTGTCATTAGGTCTCATATTCTGACCTTTCTAGAGCGAGGGGGAGTGTTGAAATATTATTGAAACTGTTACCAGTCAGAATCACTTACATATGATTGTTATTCTAAGAATAGTGCATTCCACACTATTCTATGGTGTTCTCTTATACCGGTGTCATGCACCAAAGGTGTTTGGCAACGTGAGCATGGAGTCTTGCTGAATAAGGGAGATTGAGGAATGTGGCCTAATGCAAAAAGATGACTGGTACATCTAGCAGTCATCCTTCACACAAGAACAATCCTTAACACTAGGGAAGAAACTGTTCAAGCACCGATCAAACCTTTTTAGCACTCACATACAGCATTCCGGTTTTTCGAATATCTCAGGCATTTCTAAAGATATCGACATCATTCCCACGCTCACCGGTAGCCCTTGATCACGCCATCCTTCCTTCCAAATTTGGTAACAATCCTCACCCTCCATGATTTTCTACAGCATTTCTGCCAACAGACACCCATTTCACTAAATCCCATCACAATGGCTACCTCATCAACAATCTCTTCACTCATGTCCTGTGCTAGGGAGCATAACTACTTATATCTCCCAGGACTTCCCACTAGCTTCCACCCAGAAGCATCCTGGTTCATCCCTTCCTCATCCACTCCCTCCCAAGCCATCTCTTTGGGACAGCGTGTTCTCCTTGTCAGTATGACATTCAGGAGGACATTCTTTGGTTGTCTCAAGTCTGTTGTCAGACTTGAAAGGTCTTATGTGGTTGTATCAGTCTCTCCAGTTGAAGAAGCATATGGATCCTTCATTCCCACCCCCTGCAATGTCTACTTCTCACTCTCATCATTTGTTCTTCCAAGGTTGCAACAGATTCAGTACCAGTTACTGTCATCTAGGCTATCTGATCACATTCATGATGATTTTGAGGCACTTCTCCCTGCTCTCATGGGAGAGGATGGTCCCCCATCTTCCTCAGACCCTGCTGAAGACTAGCTGTCAATGTAGCACCCTTTTTCCAAGGAGGAAGAGGGGGAAAAAATGCAAAATCCAATGCCCTGACACCTGTGGAGACCCCCAACATTCAGCCCCTGGCAGGATCCCCCACTGTTCTTCATTTGGAATCACTGTGCCTTGACCTGTCACATCAAGATCTGCTCAGTCATACCCCTTACTCAGCCATGACCAATACCCTGACTCATTCTCTTGGCATGTTAATCATCCATTCCTTCCATGACTCATACTTATTTGATGTTGCTTACTGACATTCTTTGTCATGCTTACCACTTTGTTACCAATCACTTGCTGTCCTTACCAAGCCTTACTGATCATCACCAATCCCTTACCAACCCCTTTACCAAGTCACTGACAGAGTGTTGCTTCACATTTGTTGGAGGCTATGCTCTGGTCTTGTATATAAACCCTGTAGTCCCAGATATCAGAGAGATAGCCCAGAGAGAATATACATCACTTTCATACTTACTTCCAGGAGACTATCCTCCTGCAATATATCTTCATCTCCCATCACTTTTGAAGCCCCTCCATCATTGTCTTCAGTCTTCCAGTGGTTGAGGCCCCCTTAATGGTCTATCCACTGATCTTCCTTTGCTCCCAGTCATCCTCAGGCTCACAGGAGCCTATTATCTTCATCTCCCTTCATCTCCCAGCTTCCTCCCTGTCCAGACTGTCCCCCTCCCTCTGCACTAGCTGCACAGAACCCCTCCCCTCTTGATTTTATGGGTCCTTCAAGCAGGATACCACTTAGGAAAACCACCACTCACATTTTTGTCTTTGTGTTGGATTTTTGGTTGTTTTTGCCATTGATCCCAACATCGACTCACACCAGATTACCAGAAACACATTCCTAGTAGAAAGACAGAGTCATACCTGTTAGGAAGGTCCTCTTACTTACATATATGGTAGTTTTACTTATGCTGATAGTACACCTGGTCTGTGTGCAGCCTACATGTATATAAAGGTCCTTGGATGGTACCAGGACAGTAGTGAACTTTGCATGTACATCTTTCACTGTTCTTACTCAGAACTACTACCTTACTCCTTTACTGAAGACCAAAGTCTCAACTGAAACTAAAGGCAAGTGCTCTGCCCTTTGCCCCTTGCTCTGACCCCTCTGCACAATAGGGGCTCCCTTTTCTGGTTTTGCAGTGCGACATGCTGACACATGACTTTTTGATTGCACATGCACTTTATGCTAATATGATATATTCATTCCATGGCACAGATATGTGACCACCATGATGCTGTCTCTCTATCTAATACTACCAGGCAGTCGTCCTCTGCCAGAAGCTCTGGTGCATGGAAATCACCACACATGATGACACTGATGCCACCAAATGAGTCACAGCATGCTGGACTGCCCTCCATCATTTTACCAATGGCAATGTTGTGTGACAGGTGAGCAAGAAACATCTTTCCCAACATTGACATCTCATCTATGATGAGGTACTCATAAGTTCATCACTGCTGCTGCAACTTGGCCTTTTACACATTGTCTTTTACCTGTCCCTGCCTATGACCTCAATACTGTCCTGTCACCTATTGCCAATCCCTGCAGAGTGCACTCGTTGAGGTTCACTTCATGTTGTCCCACTGGGTCATCACTGCTGTCTGACATGATGTGTACAGCACTGAAATCTGGTGTATCTGCTTACTCATGCCACCTGCTCCATCTTCCCCTGTGAAGAACAGAAGAATACCCCTGGAGACAGATGACAGTCTCTCTAAGAAAATTGCAAGAATCTGATTAGAGTGGGTGTGTTGTGTGGATGAAAGTGTTGGACCTTTGCTTTGCAACAAATTTGTACTAAGAGCTCCATCTCCACGATTATCAATGGCTACATAGTGCATCTTGTAGACACTTTCTTTTTTTTGTGGTCAAAAGTTTGGTACAGATACATTGGGGAGGGGGGATGTGATTGTGGATAGTATGACTGCAAGTAATGAAAGCAAGATTTGACAGCTGGTGAAATTGACAATGGGAAATACATCTTGAATCATCATGATCATCATGCAGATGTGTGAAGTATAGCATAGCCCTTCTGTAGAAGGGCTTCATGCTGAGATGAGGTGATGACACCTGGTCATCATCTGCATTTGGACTTGATTTGTTTAACATGTTGTTGTGTGTGGTCAGTAATGATTAATGAAGGGTGACAAAGAAACCCAAATGACTCACGTTTAAAATAGCAACCATAGTGTTCACCCTCGAGTTCCTGTGCATCTCCATCTTCAGTTACAGGTGGAGAGGTAGATGCCAAAGTCCAGGTACTGTCATGCTACAGCCCTGTCAGGTATCTACATATAGAGGGAAGCCCAGAGCAGTCTACCCAGTCCAATGCTGTATGCTACTTCGCTTTTGTACCTGCACACCTCTCTGTTGACCTCCAACAACCAAAGGCTATGTAGTATCAATCATCCACATCAAAAAAATAAGGATGACTGTAAGTACTCACCCTCTTGTCATGCACAGCACACACAAGCTCCAATGAAACTTGGTCATTCTCTTGGGCACTCTGTGAGTAAATGTGGTGCAGAAAGAGTCTTGACATCAAGCCTGTTCCAAGAATTTTGAGCTGCAAGCTTGGCAGCAAAGGATTGTCTTCCTCCAAACTGGTGGTTCTGACATGACATCCTATAATGCCATAGATAATTGCAGAGGATGGGCTACCATGATATGATTCATACATACCAGCTTCACTCTTGCCATATGAAAGAAATCCTCCACTAGTTGGTTTGTGGCTGTATGTTGCAGAGCAGGAATCTCAAATGCAAAAAGAGAAGAATGAAACAGGATGCTAACATCTAGCCAGGACAGTAGCTCCATGAGGAAGTATTTTCTCAAATTCAGCAGGTGGGTGTGTAGAAATGATGGAAGGTGAACCTACCTTTCTCACATCATTTATAGCGAGTTCCATACCACATATGAGGCCTGTAAACTAATGACTGCCTGGAGAAAAAACAAATGGACCACCATCATCAAATATTTTGATGACTTCCTCAGAAACAGTCAACCAGATGTACATCCTGTCATCATCATAGGAGGCAATGACTAACTTGCCATCTGGAAGGCACTGAGTTACTGTATTCCATCAGAAATTCCAACATGTCAGGAGGTGGTTGAGCTGGGACAGCCCATCAAATGGGTTGTTGCTGGTGTCATGCTGAGGGAGTGTCCCTGACAAGAATGGTAGGATAAAATAAGGGTGCTAGTAGCACAGTAGGCTGCACAGTGGTCAACACTTTAGGAGGGCAAACTTAGGTCTCGAGCAGATGTGCAGGGGCAATGAGCAGATGTCTCATCTCATATGGTTTCATATTCTGGTAGCTACCCTTTTATCTGTCACTAGTATTTGATATCTCTTATGTTGGGGATGGGTGAGTATCTACACCTGTCCTCATACCTGCAATGCATGTCATTTCCCCTCATTGGGGGTTCATCATATTTGCACTATGTGTGGCCACATCATCAGCAAAACAGTCACTACAGGTGGCTACAGTGTCACAGTGCAATTTTCTTTGCCTTATATTGCTCTCAATTTCACATCTACTGTACTCTTAATATCAGAAACCATATGTTGATGATATATACATTTATACAAGACTACATTTGTGGTTTCAAACACAGTAATTAAAAAGTTAAGAGGCACTGTACAGTGGGGGACCTACCTGTGACCTGTGACACACTGTGGTGGCTGTACAGTGATGCACAGCCAAATACTGTTTTGCTGATGATATGGCTACACCATAGCTGTGTTCTCTTGATACACATCATAGTTTAGTATTTCATGTGAAGTTGGCTTGCCAAGACCGCTGTCTCAACACTCCCCCTCAAGCCAGGTTCATACCTAGGGCTTTGGAGTGATATTCATGTTTGTTTCTCATTAGTCCCTTTGTGAAAATGTCAGCCATCATTTTGGCCATAGGATAATACTTTAATTCTATAGTTCCATTTTTTGCACAGTCATGGATGAAGTGGTTGCACATGTCAAAGTGTTTCAACCATTGGTGATATTGTGCTTATCTTGACTGCATTTGCATCTCACATGCCATATTTTTCTAGTACACCTTCAATGTATCTCATTTGAGTGAGTGTCAGCATACCTGTAGCGCAGTCACATGAAATTTCTATCCTGACAATTTTGCTCAGGTCACCAAGGTCTGTTACCTTGAACATACCCTGTAGCTGGGATTTTAGTTTTGTCATTAATTCAATCATACTTGTGATGAGAATAAGGTCATTGACCCAGACAGTAATGATTTCAATTGTAGTCGAGGTTTTTCAAATGTAGATGCATGGGTCAGACTGTAGGCAGGTGAATGTGACAGTTTGTAGCTTCATGTTTAATTCTTCATTCCACTCACACCTGGATTATTTTAGTCCATAAAGCATTTTAATCAATTGGCACAGACACCCTGTATTGTCATCATAGCCCTCAGGTTGTTTCTGTCGCACAGCGTTGATCACTGTTGCTTGTTCAAGGCAACGACTGACGCGTGCTGTTTACCTTCCAGTAAAGTAAACCAATAGACAGGCAATAGGTGAGCATGTGGCTTGCAGTGGGGCCTCTTGCAGATATATTGGTAGTGATACAAAGATGTACTGACAGGGACAGTCTTGACTACCTCCTTGATTATCGACCGAAGATAAGTCTTGCTAGTTGTTTCTTGATAGGTTCTTTGCCTAGTCGACTAGCAGAACAACATTCGCGATAAAAGGGGAAGCAAGGATTTATAGGAGAATTCCTACTTGCTAGGTAGGTAGCTAGGTAGCAAAAATACAAGGAGTCTCTATCATATCACTGTGGGTTTATATACTCCACAGACGATGAGACGATCACTGTATCTTAACTATAAACACGTACAAGAACAAACAAGACGGGGTTTGTCTAATGAGATCTCCTCCACAGGGTATCGAGTCAGAGTGCCCTCGATGACGCAAGCATCGAGTCATGGGTGACGCTCACCCTACTCATCATGACTCCTCACCATGCTGGAGTGTTTGCATACCGCAAACGAGACCTTCTCTCCCTAGATGTGATGCGACGGAAGTCATGTGTCTAGGAGAACAAACTGCAACTGTCAAGAAGCCTCCAGATCCCATCGGGATCTGAGAAGCGAGAAAGGTAAAGTGAAAAGGGAAACATATGTAAGTAAAGCTGTGTCATAAACATAAGGTCCATGGACTTGCCCCTAAGGCTAGGCAGAGGTCCAAACAAGATGCCACTTGGGCACAGGAAAGGGGAACAACAACAGACGATGGGCTCAGGACTTGTCGGGATACATACAGTAAGCGAGAGCAAAAAGGAAAAGATATGAACAGCGCACGACATCACCCCCCTCTTTTAACTGTGGTGACCCTGCTATGGGGACTAGTCAAAGTCATCAAACGGAAAGTCCATGTTTGCATCGATTATCAGTAGCGGGCTTGGGCTGTCTAATAGGACGTCCATGAGGGTCAGTCCATTTAGAGCCCTTACTGTTGCAACAGGACCAGTGGCCGAGTCTTCAACAATCAAGACAGGTGTGTTTGTAAAAGGGGTGGAAAGGGTTGAGGATGACGTGTCCTGTGAGTTCAAGGTGGAGCTCAGGGGTAGAGTGGATGGGGTAGAAGTTGTGGTTTGGGAGAGCTTCTATTGTCTTTGTGGCATTGAATAAATCGAACGTCCAAAATTTGCGTTTGTCAAAGACTTTGAGGAGGAACTCTCTCCATTTCTCGACTCTTTCTCTTTCAGGGACCCACGCATCGTCACATCTTTCTCCGAGGATCTGGGCTGTAATGTTGAGAAACTTTCTTCTGGCAACCTCTTCTTCTTCTCGATGTCAACATTTGTGAATCCAGTGGGCTCCTGGAACAGATTCGCCTTCACTCTCTGACTCCCTTTCTTCAACTGCAATATCACTTGTCTCTTTCCGGTCACTGCCAGGTATTGGAGATACGTCCATTCGGTCTGGGAATAGGCCTTGTGACGTCCCTTCACTCGGTCCACCTTTAACGAGGTTCCGGGCACCACCTCCATCTCTCCTACCCTCAACGGCCAATGAGCTGTTAGCTTCATAAAGGTCCTTTCATTGCAAAGTTGGGCTACCAGTTGGAGGGGCGCCATGGTCAGAGGGAGTGGTGATTTTGAAAGAAACCTGTTTAGCAGTGGATGGAACCTCGCGAAAGTCACGAAAGGATTGCACAAGCTTGGCACCAAACTTGGTATGGACGATATTGATCAGCGATCCCAACATTTTCTGCAAGCCTTCTACGTTCTTCATTCCCTCAGTTTCCATATATGCGGTTCCCGGGGATTGTTCATCAAGCACCGTGTCACCTGCTTTTAAGACATTTGCAACGTGGCCGACAGTATCTTCGATGCTTCAGTAGATCTGATGCAGCATCCATAGGTGTTTGTGGTCATCTCCTGAGTTCCATCCTTCCTGGTCCCACTGCTCAAACCCTTCGAACACCCGAATATAACCTTCGTACTCTTGTGGGTTGCACAAGAGTCCATAGGGCGGTTGATCATTCATTCAGCCTTCATTGGGGAGCAGGGACGTGGTTGTTTTGTTACCATTTTTGACAGGGGATGGTGGTAACTCGGGATTTGGCATGTTGCATTGGGCATGGTACACTGGCTCTGGCATGGGGTAAGGGCAAGCTCTGGGCATCGCAGGTGTAGCCCTTCTCTTTCCTTTTGAGAGGTAGCATATATTGAACTGGGAATGGGGGTTCTGTGGCCTGTTGGCATTGGCATCAAGAAGGGATTCAAGGGTGGACTCATAGACCAATGCGAAATGGTCTGAGGTGGATAGACCAGACTGGGACAGTGGAGGTGACATGGGGGATGTAAAGTCATAATCGGAGTCGAAGGTGGATGTGGCGTCGAGTAAGTACTCATGCGACTCAGAGTTATATCCATCATTATTGTCGAAGGAGGACATTTAGTTTCGACAGCGACGAGGGTTTTGAGATGGTTTTTGGGTTTCTGGCAGCTTACCATGTCTTCTTTTATACTCTTCGAGGATGTTTCCAGCGTTTATGAGGTTTCCTTCGGGCTCCCAGGTATTACTGGCGTGTCCAAAGCCGCTCCACTTGACCAAATAACGTGTCCTTTTACCGTGTCCAGTCTTGACCTCCTTGTGGTTTAAAATAGACTCAATTTCCCATTCTGGGACGTCTTCGACCATTTCAGGAAGTGGGGGTGGTGGTGCGGTACTGTATTCCAGTGTTTCGGTATAGGGGAAGATTCATGACATATGAAACATGGGGTGTACTCGCCATGTGATTGGCAGCTCGAGCTCCACTGTAACATTATTGATGATCTTCTTTACCCGAAAGGGGCCGACGTGTCTTGGAGCCAGCTTGGTTGACTGTATGTCACATTTTAGGTCTTTTGTGTCGAGCCATACGAGGCTGTTGAGCAAAGGAGGAGTATACAGGAGTGGGTCAGGCCCTTGTTTTGCCATTTGCTTGGCAGTTTTCTTGTGAGCTATCAGGGCAGCATTGCGGGCATGTGCGAGTTCTTCTAACCGTTCCTCTACTCCTGGTGCTTTGGACGCATGGACCGCCAGATATGGATTGGGGTCGTATCCATAAAGTAAGGAGAAGGGCATTTGTCTGTGAGTTGAATGAACCTTCAAATTATGTGCGAATTCGGCCATCAGTAGATGGCTACTCCAGTCATTGGGTTGTTCAGCACAATACGTTCAGATGTAGGTTTCGACCTCTTGGTTGACACATTCTGCTTCTCCATTAGTTTGGGGGTGATATCCAGATGAATACCGAGGTTTGATTCGAAGCACTTTGTATAAGTTCTGAGTGAACGCGCTCGGATAGATGTGATGAAGCCATAAATCAGCAAGTCCTTCAGAATCGATGGTCTTTCGAGTAGGGATAAAGACGACCGCTTTGCTGAGGCCGTGGTCTATGATGGTTAAGATGGAATCGTGTCCCTTTGAAAGTGGGAGGTCTGTGATAAAATCCATCGACACCTGTTTAAAAGGTAATGGGTTTGTGCTTTCAATGGGTTGTAATGGTGGTAGATGGTTTTGTCGGACAACCTTCGAGGCTTGACAGGTTGGACATCCCCACACGTACTCTCTGATTTGTTTCCACATTCCAGGCCAAAAGGAGTTTTTGTTCATTTTGGCCATCATTGCTTTTACACCGGGATGTCCGGCAGAGGGATGGTTGTGGAACTCTTCTAGAGTTTGTCTTCATGCTTTAGGTGGGATGTAGAACCTTCCATTCTTGGTCTTGATTTTCGTTATGGGATCTTCTTCAATGTCATCATCTTCTGTTATCATGTAACTTTTGTCTGTTGGGGACAATTCCCTTATTTCTTCATACGTTTCTTTCGATACTCTCAACATTCCTTTTTGTGGAAGCGACACCTTCTGTTGTTGGACTTTGACCTTTGGGACTTTCACCTTCGAAGGCTCTTTAGTTAGTTTGTCGAGGGGCGTTTTTGTAGTCATTTTGACTGGTTTGGGCATGAACTTTGTGGTTTCACCCCCCTCTTTTAGCCAAACCAATGGTGGAAGTACAGTGAGTGAAAAAACGTGTGCAATGTTTGGCTGTTTTGTACTAAGTCCAGTGTAGCGCCATGAGGCGTGGGAATCATGCTTAGCCTTGGTGAGGTGGGTGGTAGTACTCGCTCTTGGCTACAAAATGGTCCCAGGGTCATGTGATTTGGTGCAGTAGTCCTTGAGATATGTCCATTATAAAACAGCTACACCATTGCACACGTTTATTCACTTTTGGGCTGGAAGTAAAATCTGAGTCAAATGAAGAGATAATTGTGGTTGTTTGGTCCTACAAACAAAGATACACATATAAACATTGTGTCTGAGTTTGAACAAGTTCACATGCTTCTTTATTTCCAACCTTTACCACCATGAGATCCATCTCCTCCACCCAAAGGAATACTATCCTCACTATGCTTGATTCTGGTCATTCTCCTTCCTCTATTGCCTCCAGTACTGGCCTACATCGCTCTACCATCTCTAGACTTCGTTCCAAGGAGTGTTCCAGCCTGCAGAAGTCCACTGGAGGTCGTCCATCCAAGCTTTCCCCTGCTAATGTCTGCCATGCCATCCACCTCATCTCAACTCAGAAGGCAGACAATGCTGTGCAGGTGACCAAAACTCTCACCAATGTCATCAACCAGCCCCTCCACCCAAATACTGTTCAGCAGCACTTAAAGAAGACTGGTATGAAGGCTGTGGTAAAGCGAAAATGACCTATCCTCTCTGCCAAGCATCGCAAGGCAAGGTTGGACTTTGCCTATGCCCATAAAGATTGGACTTTGGAGGACTGGAAGAGGGTGGTATGGTCTGATGAGACTAAAATTAATCGCCTGGGGTCAGATGGGCACAAATGGGCATGGAAAAAGCCAGGGGAGAAGCTGAATGATAGGCTAGTAGAGGGGACACTGAAGTTTGGAGGAGGGTCTCTCATGATGTGGGGCTGTATGACCTGGGAGGGTGTTGGGTATGGCACCAAGATTGATGGTAGGATGGACAGAGACCTCTACCTCCAAATTTTGAAGGATGAACTACAAGATTCCCTTGAGTATTATGGTCTCCATCCTCCTGACATCATCTTCCAGCAGGACAATGACCCCAAGCACACCTGCAAACAGGTCAAGGAGTGGCTAGAGGAGCAGGATTTTAGGACTATGGTATGGCCTGCACAGTCCCCTGACCTCAACCCCATAGAACATGCCTGGGGTTACCTCAAGAGGAGGCTTGCAGAGTATGAGCATCCTCCCAAGGGAATACTGGAGTTGTGGGAGAGGACTCAGGTGGAGTGGAACAATATACCAGCTGAAGAGTGTCAGAGGTTGATTGAAAGCATGCCTAGGAGGGTGGAGGCAGTGATTAAAGCAAAAGGAGGCTATACCAAGTACTGATATTCCCCAAATACCCCTCACTTTTCAAAAGTGAATAAACGTGTGCAATGGTGTAGCTGTTTTATAATGGACATATCTCAATGACTACTGCACCAAATCACGTGACCCTGGGACCATTTTGTAGCCAAGAGCGAGTACTACCACCCACCTCACCAAGGCTAAGCAGGATTCCCACGCCTCATGGCGCTACACTGGACTTAGTACAAAACAGCCAAACATTGCACACGTTTTTTCACTCACTGTACCATGGTTTCAACTGGGGTAGCTGCAGTGAAGTGGGGATTTTGGGATAGAGTATCTGGGACAATCATTCTGTGACCAGGGTTATGTTTGAACCGAAGTGGAAAACCTTGTATGTAGGCAAGCCAACGGGCTTGTCAGCCAGTGAGGTTTTGTGGTTCGCAGTAATATGTCAGGTTTTCGTGGTCAGTGTGGATGATCGTATCTTCGACTGGGCATAACAGGTAGTGTTTCCAGGCTTTCAAGGCGTGTATGACTGCCATCATTTCCAAATCATATACTTGATAATTTTGTTCCACTCCTTGGAGCGATTGGGACAAATATGCAATTGGATGTAATTCATTGTCTTCAAATTTTTGGCATAATACGGCCCCTGTACTGAGTTTGGAGGCGTTGGTGTACACTTCGAACAGTTTACTGAAATCGGGGAGACGAAGAACTGGAGCTTGGCTCATTAGTGTCTTTAACTTCTGAAAAGTGTGTTCTTCATCATTTTTCCATCGCCAAGGTTCATCCTTCTTTGTTAAAACGTGGAGGGGTTTTGCAACCATAGCAAATGAAGGGATAAACTGTTGATAGAAATTGCAGAAGCTGAGGAACTGCCGGACATCATGAACATTGCTTGGGGTTTTCCAGTTCCGAATAGCATCGACTTTGAGAGGAGCAGTTTCATATTGACTGTGTTTGATGGTGAAGCCTAGGAAGTCGATTTCTTCTGCTTCAAAGACACATTTTGACAACTTGAGTCATAGGTTCTCCTTCTTTGCTATCTCCAAAAACTCTCTAACATTTTTCTTCAGCTCTTCACACATCTTTGCATGGACTGTTACATCGTCCAAGTATATGACAGCCTTTTTGTCAATTCGAAGTCAACCAAACTTTCCATCCATATATCTTTGGAACGTCGGGGGTGCGTTGTTCTGTCCAAAGAACATCACAGTTGGTTTAAACACCCCTCGAGGTGTTATGAACGAGCCGAGGAGAGCGTCCTCCTTTGTGGCTACTCAGATGTTGGTAAAGCCCCAACGGACGTTGAACTTGGCGAAGTACTTTGACTCAACTAACTCATCAAGGATGGGTTTTACGAGGGGAAGTGGGTAATGATCAGGAACAGTGAACGAATTCAGCTGTCGATAGTCTTGTATTAACTGCTTCTTCCCATCTTTCTTTCCTATGAAAAAGACTGGTGCCAGTGGTACTTTGAGGATGTCCGCATTTTGAATTTTCTCAATTTTTCCCGTTTCTAAATTCTCTTGGAGGAATTCGTCAAGAAGAGTCATTTCGTCACAGGACAATGGATATATTTTAGCTGGCTTGAAGGTCTTCAGATCCTTGTTTGTGTTGATTTTGATAGTGTGGTCATAGCCAGGTCGATGGGGAGGGAGGGGGCACTTTTCAGAGAATACTTCGGAATATAGAGAATATTCCGGTGGAAGTATTACTTCTTCATGTTTTATGTTGGCCTCGAGTTCCATTGAAATTGATGTGCGATTTATTGAGACAGATACCTCTGGGGTTCCCCATCCGACTATTTGGCATTTGACCCAGTCTATCACCAGTTGGGCTTGTTGAAGCCATGGCATTCCGAGTAACAGGCCTTCATTTTTCAATTCCATTACGTAGGCATGCAGTTTGAAGGTTCAACCATGAACTCTTCCCATAAAGAGGGCTATAGAGTTGATGACTTGTTTTGTTGATCCTTCGAAACTTCATGGCGACCACAGGTGTTCAATTTTTCTTACTTTTAGGCCGTGTTTCTCTACTACCTCTCTGCTGATAGCGTTGCATTCTGCTCCGCTGTCAATTGCTGTTCATACCACTTGATCGTTTCGTTCCACAAGATATAATGTTCCAGCGATTGCGTTTACTGAAGGGTATTCATTGTATGCAGCTAGGGTCATTAATTCTGGAGCTGCAAACGATCGGAATGTACACCTCTCCTCGGTTGCGGTCTTTCCGAGAGAGGTTCTTAAAAATCCTCCTTTTTCTCATTTCCCAATGCCCTCTTGAGCTCCTTGAACTTGCATGCACTGTACTTTGATTTTACTTCTTGGAGGATGGACGTCTTTTCAAAGTCCTTCTTTCTTGGGCAATTACAGCTGATGTGGCCTTGCTTTCCACATCTGTAGCATGACCCGATGAAGTCATTTGACGAGCGAACTTCTTGAAACCTAGGTGGTTTCCTTTTCTGAGGTGGCCTATATGGGGTCAGCTTCTTTTGCCGATCTACATCCATCACCCATTGATCGTTTTTCTTTATACCACTCTTTCCTTCATCCTGATACATATGTAGGACGGTCCGATCTTCTTTTGTAAGGCAACTGTTATACACTCCAAGCGATGCTTTCGCAGTTTGCGCATCAACGGCTGCGTCTATCCACTGTTGAACGGTGGTCGGGATTTTGCTGGACTGGAGAATCCATTCGGTGGTTCGGGGGTTAAGTCCTTTTCTGAAATAGACTCCTGCCTGTCGATCATCACAGGAGATGTTTGCTCTTGTAATAAGATCTAGGAACTTTCCAATGTACTCGCTTAATGGCTTGTCATTTTGTTCAATCTCGGCCATCTTTAAGAAGGCTAGGGCTTCTGTATCGCTGACTTTGAAGATGCGTTCCATTTGGTCAATGAATGTTGTCCAGCTGTCCACAATATAAATGTCGCCACCTTGTGTTGTACATTCTTTTAGGTAGTTTTTGGCGAAGTGGACAGATGACCCTTGGCTCATGAACGACAGGGCAAAACCGATCTTTTGTTCATCTGTAGAGTAGATATGTCGGTTGAGATTGAGATAATTGTTGACAGAGGCAATCCACGCTTCATATTTGCCACTTGTTCCGTTGAAGGCGGGAGGTTTTCCAAGGCCTAACTCCTTTCCTCCATCTGACGGCTTTCCTTCTGTTGGTCGGTCGGTAGAACCTCCTGGGATTGTGTATGAGGGAAAGATGAGTCCCTGGTGGCCTGTGAGGGCTTCGTACCATGCGACGAGTTCTTTCACATTCCCAACGGTTTTACTCTTGAAGGGGTCTGTTGTTTGGGCAAACTGCTGGAACCTTTCTGCAAGGTTTGCTACTGCTTCTTGTTCACCTACTCCTGCCATTCCGAGATCTAACGATGTTGACACTGACTCAGGTGCTGTGTGAGTCTCCTCTTCGTCAATTCTTTTCCCTGCTAAGGGTTCTGGTTCTTGGATTTGATGGAAGGACGTGGGTAACTGGCGAGGGTCTAAGGGTTGTTTCCCTTTGTCTTTACTGGGTGATTCTGGAGTGTTTGCTTCGGGATCGGCTTTGGTTGGACTCGTAACATATGGCTGAAATCTTTGAGAGTGGCTTCTTTCAATCTTTTCAGGTGCTGCAGAAGATGTCGAAGTACGCAGGGGAACTACGGGGGGCTTTCTGGGCCAGAACTTTGATGAACCTGCATCTGAAGACACTTTGCTTTTCTTTTCTCAAGACTCAAGGGCTTTCCTCTATCTTGGGTACGAGTTGGGATGTTACTTCGAGTAACCTTACAGGTATTCCTAGTGGTCCTTCGGCCTACATGGTAGGTGTAGCGTTCACCACCTAGTACTCTTCTGATCTAGGCTTTACTTCTCGAATAACTGACACTTGCATTTACTTGAGATGATATGGGGGTATGATGACGGGAAGATGTCGTCATAGGAAGGGTTGTGATTATGGGGTTTTTGTCACAAGAACGATACCTGGCAGACGTTTGTGACTCTTTCAGCTACAACCATATGGGAGCTGGGATCACATTCGCAGATATGCGATGTGAGGGTATTTTCGCTTTTGTCACACGGCGTTGATCACTGTTGCTTGTTCAAGGCAATGACCGATGCATGCTGTTTACCTTCCGGTAAAGTAAACCTATAGACAGGCAATAGGCGAGCACGCGGCTTGCAGCGGGGCCTCTTGCAGATATATCGGTAGTGATACGAAGATGTACCGACAGGGACAGTCTTGACTACCTCCTTGATTATCGACCGAAGATAAGTCTTGCTAGTTGTTTCTTGATAGGTTCTTTGCCTAGTCAACTAGCAGAACAATGTTCGTGATAAAAGGGGAAGCAAGGATTTATAGGAGAATTCCTACTTGCTA
Organism: Pisolithus thermaeus; assembly: GCA_024663475.1. Taxonomy (NCBI): domain Eukaryota; kingdom Fungi; phylum Basidiomycota; class Agaricomycetes; order Boletales; family Pisolithaceae; genus Pisolithus; species Pisolithus thermaeus. The sequence goes on along the minus strand of JANFAF010000120.1, from coordinate 60,665 downwards.
GGTAGGTAGCTAGGTAGCAAAAATACAAGGAGCCTCTATCGTATCACTGTGGGTTTATATACTCCACAGATGATGAGACGATCACTGTATCTTAACTATAAACATGTACAAGAACAAACAAGACGGGGTTTGTCTAATAAGATCTCCTCCACAGGGTATCGAGTCAGAGTGCCCTTGATGATGCAAGCATCGAGTCATGGGTGACGCTCACCCTACTCATCATGACTCCTCACCATGCTGGAGTGTTTGCATACCGCAAACAAGACCTTCTCTCCCTAGACACGATGCAACAGAAGTCACATGTCTAGGAGAACAAACTGCAACCGTCAAGAAGCCTCCAGATCCCATCGGGATCTGAGAAGCGAGAAAGGTAAAGTGAAAAGGGAAACATATGTAAGTAAAGCTGTGTCGTAAACGTAAGGTTCATGGACTTGCCCCTAAGGCTAGGCAGAGGTCCAAACAAGATGCCACTTGGGTGCAGGAAAGGGGAACAACAACAGACGATGGGCTCAGGACTTGTCAGGATACATACAGTAAGTGAGAGCGAAAAGGAAAAGATATGAATGGCACATGACAGTTTCATGTAAATTTCTTCTTTTAGTTTACCATTTAGGTATGTGCCTTTGACATCCATTTGTTGAATCTCCCAATTTTGGGCATGTGTGAGTGCTAAGATGAGGCAGATTGACTCAAGTCATATGACAGGGAAATATGTGTCATTGTAGTCCATCCTGGGTACTTGTGAGTAGCCCTTGGCGACAAGTCATGCCTTGTATTTCTGGAGCTCACCATTTTTGTCATACTTGCAGGTGAATACCCACTTGTTTGACATGGGTTTTCACCCTTCTGGTGGGTCAACTAGCTCCCATGTACCTTTGTCTCATAGTTGTTCAAGCTCAGCCTGTATGGCCTTTTCCCATTCAGGCCACTCCAGTGAGTTCTTTGCCTCTCATAGTGTTTTCAGGTCACCTTCACCAAGCGTACTTTCATTACAGGCTAGGTAGACTCTCTCTGCAGATGTGAGTTCCTGGTTATCCGAGGATTTGGCAGTCTCCAGGTCATCATCCAAATCAGGTATGTGTTTGTCAGAGGCACTGTGTGCACAAGTGTTCTTTGCTCACTTGTTGCTCAGCACATCATCAGGTTCTGTGGCTTTTCTTTTTAATTTTAGTTTTATTGTGCTGGGTTGCAGCACACTCCTGTTGACTCCCCCTGTGGGCTGTAAGCCAGGTGTGGGGTCATGACAGAGGAACTTGAAGTTCTGTGAGTGTTTTATTTGTTTTGTTTTTGCATCAAAGTACTTTACAGCTCATGGCCCATCCAAGAAGCTGACAAACATAAAGGGGCAAGACTTTGCTGCAAGTTTTGAGATGGATGGGTGCTCATCCAAGATCCAAATGGGCATGCCAAATTCATGTAAGTGTGAGACATCAGGTGTGGCTTTATGCCACTGTTTATATGGTGTGCTTGCACAGGTTCATGTCCATGCCCAGTTTCACAGGTAGACTGTGTGGCTAACAGCTTCACACCATAGCGAGGCTGGCAAGTCTTGGGCAATGATCATGGTGCATGCAAGCTCTACAACAGTCCTATTAAATCATTCTGTGACACCATTCTGTGATGGTGAGTATGGAGCAGTGGGTTCAAGGATTATTCCCTTTGCTTTACACCAAGTGCTCATGGTGTTGTTGATATATTCAGTGCCATTGTCACATCTAAACCACTTCAGTTTGATGTCAAGTTGACGTTCAAGCATTGTTGTGTACTCTTTGACACAGTCTGTGGACTCATTTTTACTTTTCATATAGTACGTCATAGCATACCATGTAGCATCATCAATAAATGATATATAGTAATGCATTCCCTCTATTGAAGTCATGTGGTGAAGAATCAGAAAAATAAACTGCTGGGGTGGGGAGTGATGATCTGAGAGGGGAGAGTACTTCCAAAGGGGCTTCTAAAGCCTGGGGAGAGATGCTGTCTGGGGAACATCTGATGCTGTCTGAGACTGTCTAGACACAGAAGAAGGCAACTCGAGGCCTTCTCAAACTCAAACTCATAACTCATAACTCAGTACTTCGTTATTATTTTTTGTAAGTAAGTACAGTGAAGTGTAAGTGTATGTGGGCTTATATAAGCCACATCACGTGTCTAACTTCGAAACTAAGTAAAGTCTAAAGTAAATGAACAGAAATAAAAGTAAAAGTAAAAAACTATAAAATAAAAGAAATATCCTAGTGGGGAGTACTCACTCCCTACAGCAGGCAGGTCCCCATACATCCGTTGTTGGAATATAAACTGCCCCCTAGGTAGTACATTCCTTAGGTGCGAAGGTTAGTTGCTTACATAAGCAGAAAAGCGGACTACAGTAGAGTAAATTTTCCTCTAGTCTCCTCAGTAGCTTGGTGTTACTGAGGAGTAAGTCACTCTTTTATATTTAGCTTTACATTTACTGATGACCTGTAGAGTAACTATCTGACAGGTATATACCAATATAGTAGCTTGGTGTTACTGAGGAAGTAACTATCTGACATCTGTATGTATGAGCTCCCCCAGTAGTTTGGCATGGTGGGTAGCTTCACTTGGGTGGGGTTCACATGATTGCTTGGTGGCTGTGCATGCCTCACAGTTGAAGTCAGATGATTTGTCATCCACATCTAATCCAGTAACAAGCTTCCTTTGGAATAGTTTCCAGAGCCCACTTAGACCAATGTGGCCAATGCCACGATCACCATGAGCAGTTTTCTACTGCATGGTTTGCCACATTGCTGCCACAATGAGCAGCAGAGAATTGAAGCTTGTATAGGTGGTTGTTTCTTTTTCCTATAGCAATCATGTTGCTGGATGTATCATGTAGTTTTATGTATCTGTTTTCACAGATTGACTGGCCACCTTGGGCATCCAAGCAGCCAATAGAAAATAAGTTATTTGGCAATGACAGTACATGTAGGACATCTCGGAGGTGGACTGTTACTACAGTTCCATCACTTAATTTACTGTGGACAGGAACTGTGCCACTGCATCCTAAGGCAGTAGCAGGGCTTACCCCAATGCCAGACACTGTTTTATTAGAGAGTGATTCATAGTCAGTGAATGCATTTCTTTGAGCACATATGTGCAATGTTGTAGTGCTATCAGCCAACCACTCATAAGCAGAATAGGTGTCTGATTTCAAAGAGCTTGAGTCTACACTTTCAGTGGACAAGAACACTACATCACTGGAGTCCTTTTCCTCCATGGCACAGTGTGCCTTGTCCAATCTACTGGACCTCTTATCTCTATGCAACTGCTTCTTTTCTCGGTCTCAGGATCTCAATCTATGGCATCTTCACTGGTTTCTATCTTTGTCTTTATTCACCAGGTTCATCCAACACTCATGCATGGTGTGGCCAAATCTCTGGCAATGTCCACATTTGGGTTTACCCTTGTGGTGGCACTCTGAGGTCTTGTGATTCATGTGACTGCATATGTCACATGGGTTCAGGCTATCAGCCTTGTGCTTCTTTTTCTTGGCACCCTTGGCATGATAAGTAGAGTCCATCTTCATCTGCCAGCAATATTCCCATTTGGTACAAATAGAGGAGATTACTTCTTGTGCAGTTTGCTGTGTAGCTTTGTCACTTGAACTGCCAAAGAGACCAGAGGTGAACAAGTCCCATGACTTGTTGAGCAAGGATAGGAGGACAGCACAGAACTGGCCATCAGGGATCTTGTCACCCATCTTGTGGAGGTGGTTCTGGAGCTTGCATAACATGCTGATATGCTGTAATATGTCCATATCTTCATCAGCCTTAATCTTGTAGAGCTCTCACCTAATGACAGCAATAGACTGTTGTCTGTGGGTCTCTTGGATGGTATGTAAATTTTGCCATAGGGCAGCACTAGTCTCCTTGCCCAGGTGCACATGTATAGTCTGGCTGTTAGCCAGATTTGTCAGAAGGGTGGCATATGCAAGTTTATCCCACTTCTTCCAGTCCTTTAGTTCATCTGGTCTAATCTCAGATGGCCTCAGGTCAAGCCCAGCAACAATGTCATATAGGTCATGCACTTGGAGCATGGCTGTGATCTTCTTTTTCCACACCAACCAATTATTATCTGTCAACTTCTCTGTCTTCTCTATTTTTCCCCTACTGTCTCTTTCCCTCTCAGATGACCTCTCTCTCCTCTTTCCTTTTGACATGGCTGATGGAGTGGGCAGCATGTCTGTGATAGTAGATGAGCTGGCTTCGGCAATGGCTGGGCTCATTATAGGTATGGGGTTGTTCACTACTGGCCTTGATGTCAAGGCTGACAAGGCTGTCGCAGTGGCTGGGGTTGGAATGGCTACATTCGGTGGTGGCTGTGCAATGGTGGCTGTATGTGGTGTCGTCGGTGCTGTCTCGTGCACTGGTGGATCCTGTTACAAAACTCTGTTCTTGCCACCGTTGACTCCCACGTCCCACCCCTACTTCAGGCTTATGCCTCGCTCTTTGTTGTCTTGATGGCCGCCATTGTCGTTTTGTCCCTTGCCACTTACCGAGTCATCCCTGGCACATCACCTGATGGCCTTATGTTTTGGTAGTCAGTTCAGCACTGACTCGCATTGCCTTCACTCATCAGTTCAACACTGACTCGTCAGCTTTGCCTATGTTTGTCAGTCCAACACTGACTGACTGCGCATACTGTGCATTGTTGCCTTTCCTGTACTTCCAGTGTTTCCTTGCCTTGTATGATTGTTGGACTCATCGATACATACTTGACTTGTAGCTGTGCCCCCCATAGATATATAAACCTTAGCTACTCACCATGTACTGTATCTTTTCACTACCTTGCAACCACACTATAAACTTATCACCATTCTTTGGAGATATCAGCTATGCTGGCCAAGAAGACTGAAAGCCTTGTCATCTTGAGGTAGCTACTTTGCCATCGCTATATGCACTTGTCCTTTATTAGGACATTCGTGCGCTATGGCATAACAGATCCAGGTTTGATGTGCTGGGATCTGGCTGGTCCGACATAATGGGGTCCCAGCCCCTGTCAGAGCATAGTCTTTGTTAAGGTGGTATGTTTCTTTGGCTCAGAGGTATGAGCTGGGGCTCATAACCTGACAAGAATGGTAGGATAAAATAAGGGTGCTAGTAGCACAGTAGGCTGCACAGCAGTCAATGCTTTAGGAGGGCAAACTTAGGTCTCAAGCAGATGTGCAGGGGTGACAAGCAGACATCTCATCTCATATGGTTTCATATTCTGGTAGCTACCCTTTTATCTGTCACTAGTATTTGATGTCTCTTATGTTGGGGATGGGTGAGTATCTACACCCGTCCTCATACCCACAATGCACATCATTTCCCCTCGTTGGGGGTTCATCATATTTGCGCTACGTGCGGCCGCATATGGCTACACCGTAGCTGTGTTCTCTTGATACACATCGTAGTTTAGTATTTCGTGTGAAGTTGGCTTGTCGAGACCGCTGTCTCAACAGTCCCCACCCGCCATTGCCTGCAGAACAACAACCAACAGCCCACGGCCCACAGTGATGGAACATCTCAACCCACAATCATCCGTCAATAATGCCAAAGAAGATTTGGCGCCCGCCAGAGGCAGTAACAGCGGGCCACGATCACCCCGGTGACCCTAAAGACTGCACGGCTGATTTTGCCAACTGCTGAGGCAGCGGGTCGCGATCACATCCGCCCCAAAGACAGCATCAGTGGCGAGACTTGTTTTAGTTCGTTGTTTCCGCAACTTCCGTGGACGTGGCTGCCTTAGGTACTCTGCTTATGTATTACCTGAGTTGTTGAGTTTACTGGCATCCGTGTCACTGCCGCCAGTGGCCGTGCTGGATGGCCATGGAGATGTGTGGGTGTCATTTACCAAGCAAGGTGCAAAAACCCTCCACAGACAAGGCTACCACCCTAATCACCAAGAGAAGCCAGGGAAAGACTTAGGAAAGACCAGTCATTTTTTTCTTTTGCTGGTTCCCGTCCATGAGACAAGACAAAGTAGATGCCATGTGTATGACAACACAAAAGAACAGCCACGAAGTAGCATTCGCCATTCATTTTCTGATCGTACTGTACTGTACACCGACGCAAAGAGGGAGCTAACGAGCAGAAAATAGACAGAACATACCCACATAAGGTCAGTATTCAACAGCATCTTCATCATCAGCCTGCATCAGTGCAGGCTCATCTTTTCGATCCGACTCCTTGCCAACATCCTCTTTCCGTACCGCCGATTCAGACCTCCGTTCTTCGTCAACTTCCATCTCCGATTCGAGCTCTTTGACCGGTTGTTCCTCAGCTTCCTTGTCCTGCCCACTATCATTGGGTGTCTCTTGCCTGTTGACTTCGCGCTCTTTCCTCTGCCGAGCTTCTTCTTCTGCGACGCGTTGGCGGAGTCGCTTTATTTCCTCTATACCTGTTGTTCTTTCCTCGAGGAAAGCAAGCCATTCTTTCTCAGCGGCTTCCGCGACCTAGATGGTTATACTTAATATAGTCTTCCATCACGAGAACAAAGAAGCCCACCTCTACCTGGCGTTTGGCAAGGAACGCATCTTGTGAGGGCGTTAATATAGCAGGACGGTAGTACAAGGGTGGCGGATGTGAGCGGGGTAGTGGGGCGAGGGGCTCCGACAATGTGGTCGATGTCAGATCTGATGGGATAATGTCAGACGTTGACAAGAAGTTGCTCAACAGCGGTAACCGGATCCGTCGAAGTTTGTACTAGTCAACAATGTCAGCCAATCAATATAAGTCACGACATGAAGACACGAACGATGGAGTCCTTGAGCTGTAGTTCCTCTTCCTTCCTATTAGCGGTAGTTTTGTCTTTCTTGGCCTCTTCTGCGCGTCTGACGGAGTCAGTCTCTTTCTGTAGCTTAGCCTGTAGTCTCTGCTCTAACAAATGTCTCTTTTTCGCCTGTATTAGTCTCGTTAGCGTATCTCTTCCCTCTCGTCTTCAGCGGAAGTAAAAACACACCGCTTCACTCGCATTTCGTTCCCTGTCCTCGAGCTTTGCCTTGTTCAGAGTGCCAAGTACTATGCCAAACATGCTCTTGCCGCGCCTGCGTTCACCAGTTTGGACGGTAAGGTCGATTTTTGGACGTTTCTTGTTGAGTGTTGACATAGCTGCTGGTGCCGTTGGAGGTTCGTGGGCCTGCGCTGGTGTAGGTGTGATTGCGGGCTCAGAGGGTTCTGCCATCGGTGATACCGTCGTCGTCGTCGTCGTCCAACGCGTCGAGCCGTTCTCCGACTCTCGCAGCCACAGTGGGATGGCTTATGTAATACTACACCCTCACAAACATCCTCCAACGATGACGACAGCACCGACGAGAAAGAAGCCAGGGCTGGGCACCAAATTCCAGCCAAAGCAGCCGATTCCAGTGGAAGAATGGCTTAGAAGGCTGTTCACGACCCTTTGTGCACAGATAGACGGTGGTCATTTCCTCAACGCTATCAAGACATGTCACAAGAGTGAGTGAACCACATGTTTTGCAGGTAGCAGAATCGAATGTCGGCTAGTCCTTCGATTGGACCATACAGATGCGGACGCACTGCAAACCAAGCTGTTTTTGTTCTTGCAAACAGAACAGTACGAGGCTGCCCTATCCCTCATAGGCGATAACACATCAGACCATCGTGCATTCGAGAAAGCCTATGCTTTGTACCGTTTCCATAAGGAAGAAGAGGCATCCAGTGTTTTGCAAGAACTGAAGCAGACTCGGAAGGGCCAACGTGGCGTGCTCCACCTGGATGCTCAGCTCGTATGTGTTGCACACTGGATTCCCCTCATGTGATGATATCCACCCTCGCATGCGTTGGCATAGAATTATCGTCAAGGGTTATACCAAACCAGCCTCGAACTGTACAGCGAGCTGCTGGAAACTGCTGATCCCGTGCGTTCTTACCCTCTCTCGTGCATCGACCCACAACATTCACCGCTACACCTCACAGCAATCGGAGGAGTATTCAGACGTACTGACAAACCTCACTGCCTCACAGAAGCATCTAGACTTCATCAACACCGGATTTCTGCATGCGTTGGATGAATTACCTACATCTGTCGTCTCGTCGATCGAAACATTACCTCCTCCCACTTCTCATCCAACACAGCTTGCCCTGGAGTCACATTCTACCCAGAGTAAGCAGTCGGAGGAAGAGCCAGCAGTGTCGAAAGCGAAAAAAGTAAGGACGAAGCGTGTACCCAAGGGTGTCGTTCCTGGCGTAACGCCCCCTCCCGATCCGGAACGATGGTTAAAGAAAAGCGAGAGATCGAACTATAATCAAGGGAAAAAGCGGAAGGGTGCTGGTGGAGGAGCGACACAGGGCGTCGTGGCGGACAATGCGCCACCTCTACCTAGTGCTGGGAGGACCGGGGGTACTTCAAAGGGGAAGAAAAAGAAATCGTGAGATGGGCGGATGAGACGCTGTTGGCCTCGCTGTCAAGGTGTCGTTGACGCGTTTTTGTCTTTTTCTTACCTTGCCTTTGTCCACGTTAAGGTGTGGTAGATTGCGTTCTGGTGCCGCAAGTCCCGGTGTAGTGTTCCATTATCTAATCGATGCTTTCTATTTGATGTCGTCTCTCATTTCCGTTTAACCGGCCTATGTGGATGGCAACTTTGAGTTATTCCGAATCTGCAAGGACCTGTGCTGTCTGTTTACTCGTACAAGTGAATGTCGCGACTCGTTTCTATATCGCCGTGCTCGTCTTCCAAAAAGGCGAACGACTCTTCAGGAGCATTTCTACGCACTCGGACCTAGGTTCCACGTGGCCTGTACCCATTTAACGCGTGTACGCCGTGAGGCCTGCATAACGGTAATACGACGATAGCTATATCACATTTCTATCCCTTAGGTGCTATCATTAACAAATGATGCTTGAACGCGTGTATACTGGGTGGCGGCCATCTAGTCATGCACACGGTTTAACGCTGCCGCCTGGACTAAACGCCCCCGTGACCACGTGGCGATGAATTCGGACACTGTTGTGTCCTCCCCGCACCCTTTTTTCTCTACGATGCGATATTCGAATAGGGAATACCACACTGTGCCCTTGTGCCTAGCACTGACATTGCAATAAAGCCCTTCTGATGGTGAGGTTTCGTTCCGGTGTGGTCAACGGTGTTCACATCTTCGTTGCATTCATTACATGAACCTGTCCGTCTGCACAAGTAGGGAATCTTCTCTCGGGATGGCCTCACGCCAACCTGGCGTTGAGTCCTAATATGTGAGACAACGTGCCGCTGCTTCTCCACCCTGGTGTCGGCTCTCATGCCACGCGCCAAGCATGATTCCGCAGTGGGTACCCGTTTATAAGACGTAGGATGATGAGCTTAGTTCTCCACCCGCAACTTCTTTTAACTCTTCGGTTCCCCGCATCCTCATAACTACCTGACTATACTCCATCAACATGACCGACGTCTTAGGTGTTCTCGTCATTGCTCGCAATGGCGATCGCGATGAGTTCTATCAAGACCCTAAGACTTACGAGCCTCAGTTCACCGAGAGCACTCCTCTTGGTGCCGTAAGTATCCCCTACCCCTCCTGTACAGCTCAATTCTCAATCATGACATTTCTCCTAGGTCGAGTCTTTCCAGCTGGGTGCTTTCCTCCGCTCCGTCTACTTGAACCCTTCGTCCCCGTCCTACATCACCAACATGAAGCCGGACCTCGTCAACACTCACGAAGTCCGCTTCCTTGCCAAGGCCGGCGGTGAGGGTCCCGTCATCTTCGACTCTGCCATCGCCCTTCTCCAGGGGCTGTTCCCTCCTACGCCCAAAAACAAGATCACTCTCGCCAACGAGACCACCGTTGTCGCCCCCCTCGGTGGATACCAATACGTCCCCATCGAGACTGTCGAACCAGGCAACGACCGCACCCTCGAACCCTGGACGGACTGCCCCGTGCGTACACGCGTTTACGACCACTCGGGGCGGTGTGGCTAACGGATATTATGCTCACGTGCCGTTACACAGGCCTTTCAAGACCACATTTCCAGGGTGTACGCTTCTCCGGAGTTCAAGGAGAGGGCTAAGTCCGCACAGCCATTCTTTGGCGCCATTCGGGACTACGTCTTTGGTCGTCCCACCACATTGGAGAATGCGGTGAGTCATTGGCTGTTTCTGGAAGCATGATCGACGCGGTGCTCATATATGGGTGTGACAGTGGAATGTGTGTAGCGCTTATTCTGTCGTGATCTGAGACTGGGTTCGAGTGATGTTTCCTATTCTGTTTTTTCTTTAGATCTACGACTACATGAACACGCAGCTCGTCCACAACAAGACTTTTGCTCACCGGCTCCCCCCTACCTTGATTGAGCAGGCTCGTGGTTTTGCTGACTTCCACGAGAATGCAATCTTCGGAAGCAAGGACATTGGCGGTATCGGTAACTGTGAGTAGCACCAACGCAACGTGTTGGGAGATCAGACTGACCAATACTGTGGACAGTGGCTGGTCGTACCATTTTGCACCTTATCCTCGACTCGCTCCAGCGCATCGCATTCAACGGCGACCCCCTCCGGTTCCTTCTCGTCGAGACCAGTTACCACCCGTTCATTTCTCTCTTCCACATGCTTGAAATAACCAAGAACAACCCCGAGCTCGCTGGTTTCCGTGAGTACACCGCCATCTCACACTTGGGGTGTCCTGTCATGACACGCCCTGCACAGCCGACTACGCTTCCGCCATTGCTCTCGAGCTTCGTCGTGGACCTGCACCTGAGGACAGGGATTTCTTGAGGGTCAAGTTCAGAAACGGCACGGAAAACTTTGAGACCTACCACGTTTTCGGACACAAGGCTGATATTCCCCTCACGGAATTCTTCTACCGCGCTGAGGTGAGCCTTACTCGAACCAGTTCCCACGTAGCCTTGCTCATGCGCCTGCCTGTCCATCCAGAACTATGCCATCAGCTCTTACAAGCAATGGGCTGCAACTTGCGAAGATGGTTTGCAAGACGACTACCTCCACATCGGCTCCCAGAACGGCGCAACGACTACCATCATGGCTGCTTGCGCTGCGGTGCTATTTGTCGGTATGTTCGCGCTTGGCAAGTTCATCAAACGCTCTCGTGCCAAGAAGTATGTTCGCCTCCCCGATGATGAGGTGAGTCCTGGTCCATGCACGCATCACAATTATGGTACCCTGCACAACGTCAGGTCGACTGTGGTCGCGCCGAACACACGTGCTGATTGATATTTCATAGACCGCCGCCGCTGCACGCGTCGAACCCATGGTCGAGAAGGGACGCGTCCGTCTCTGAGTGCCATTCGCTCGTATGGAGAGGGTAGTAGTGGGTGAACGTTTCTAAAATGGCTGCATGATTTCTCTTTGTTCTCAGTCTCTCTTACGCACTGCATTGTACACGGATTTTCCTTACATAGTCCTTCGCCTGTATTCGTCTGTATGGATTGCGTATGTGGATTGATGGGGCTGGTGCCCCGCCTGCATGTTGTCCGTGGTCCGCTCGCCGGTCATGGACGTGGAGTCGACACGGGGCTCGGAGGGCCACCGTCCAGGTAGACTTGCAACCTCGCAACCTCTGGGTATAACCCTTCCTTTCACTTCAGATCGATCCACCCTTTGGTGTTTTCACGTATTCGAGGGGTTACCGGTTGGACACTGCGGCACCACATTCCTCGGTGGACATACCGCTCCACAAGTTGATCGAGCACATGATTATAAGATCATTTAGTTGCCCGCATTGGTTCGTTCCGTGGTACGTACGGCTGGCGGTAGCCACGGGATAAAGGAAGAGAGAGACCCGTGAAATGCTCCCACATGATATGATTACATAAGTACAACCAGTGCAGATGAGATTTGTGGTGTCCGCTCATCGCCAAGGAGGATTCCTCAACCCCACAGCCTGCCACTACTGTGCCCACTTCACTTCTTCGACCAGCCGCCCATGTATGAGATTCGGTCTAGGACGCGTTCAGTACGTGCCCGCGGCAGCACTGCTGTGGATACCCCACCCAACCTGCTTGGTGAATCAAGCTCTGAATTCGGGGATATAAGCATATCGATGTTGAGTGCGACGTTCTCCCACTTGAGACTTGGTGCTCCAACGTATGTACTCATCGGCCTCCTTGAGGCGACGACCTTCAACTCGACCGTAAACGACGACTCGCGCATTCCTCGCTCCCTGCGATTTCTAGAACCAGAATTGGGCGCTAAACACCAAGTCTGTTGGATGCAGTGGTCTTGGCCAGTGCGACCCACCATTCCAATTAAGGTTTTCGGTAAAGCATAAGTTACGGAGAACACGAAGCATTTTCACAGAAGGAGCGTCCAGCCTTTCGATTGCCACGGGGTCCAAGCGTGTTAACGGAAAGTCGTGAATCTGAATCGCTTGTTTAGAGGAGATGAAACAGCTGTGTCTCCAATGTAGCAGGCAAATTGGTTACACGCGGAGGGGGAGTTGGAACATGTCGACGGGCTAAACGGCACGATACAGCCTGTAATGGAAGAAATGCATGAGACGTACCCTGAGACGTACCCTCCGCTATGTAGAACTTCCATTAGAGCTTCAATTCGCTGTGCTGAACCGGACTGTGACCACAGTGAACGGTCAGAGCTATGTCTTATATGTCGTGCTTCTCTGTTTCATTCCGTGAACTAGAAGATGGCTTGACTCCATGCTACTGGCGTCCAGATTGATATTACTTGTTGAGCTGCGTGATTACCATTTTGACCCCAGGCTATGTGGTCTTCGACCTCTTCGACGAGCTACTGACAGACTCGTCGAGCATTCTAGCTTCGATTATCACCGCCCCGCCCAGGTGCATGGTGGTGGTGCTGGGACGTTCGGCGATCTGGTGACTCCGGGGTTGGCGCAGGGCTAGCAGTGAAAATGACGACCTTCGCCTCGTGCCTGCCAGGAGGCCTACCATCTCACCGGTGTCATTCTACCAACGTGGTGACCCTTCTCCCACCATGATGCGCCCTGATTTGTTCCTCCTAAAAGGCGCTTAAGAAAGCCTCACGACGGTGAGGTACAAGCACTCCTGGTGCCGACCTTGCGGCGAACCTGAAACCTGAACTGTCCCTTCCCGAGTCCCCTGCATCCGTAAACATGTCTAAAGTACTCGGTGTTCTCGTCATCGCACGTAATGGCGACCGCGAAGAGTTCTACCAAGATCCAAAGACCTACGAGCCATCTCCAACGAGAAGCACCCCGCTCGGTGCAGTGAGTACTTCGTACGTCCCTTCTGTGCATGAAAAAAACCTTTGAGCTCCCTCCTCGCGCACAGGCCGAGTCCCACCTTCTAGGTTCCTATCTCCGTTCTCTATATTTGTCCCCGTCCTCCTCATCCCAAATCTCTGGAATCAAGCATAGTGTTGTCGACACCCGCCAGGTGCAATTTTATGCTAAAGCAGGGGGTGAGGGCGCCGCGATATTCGATTCCACTATGGCTCTGCTCCAGGGTCTCTATCCTCCCAACCCCAACAACAAGATCACTCTTGCGAACGAGACGACTATAGTCGCCCCACTTGGAGGATACCAGTACATTCCCATCGAGACGGTCGAGCCTGCAAACGACCGCTCGTTAGAACCTTGGACTGATTGTTTGGTAGGTATTCGCCGCAGCGTGGTTTGTACGAGGCTGACCCATCAGCTCAGGCATTCCAGCGACACATCGCAGATGTATATGCCTCACCAGAATTCAAGGCGGTCGCAAAGTCTGCTCAATCTTTCTTCCGATCCATCAGGGACTTTGTCTTTGGACGCCCCACAACGCTCGAGAACGTGGTGCGTTACTCATAGTTGAGTTACCACTCATACATGTCCTCAACCCACGTGATAGGTGAATGTGTGCACCTTTTTTTGATATATCTTGTGGAGTTTGGGTTGAAGTCGTACACGCTCAGATTTATGACTACATCAACACTCAACTCGTTCATAACCAAACGTATGCGTACCGTCTTCCGCCAACCTTGATCGAACAAGCTCGGAATTTTGCCAACTACCACGAGAGTGCGGTCTTTTCGGCCAATGAACTCGGTGGGATTGGAAATCGTGAGTCGACCCTCCGTCGCCCTGCATGGTGTTTTGCGTAGGTATTGGGCATTGACTGATGTGGTATCTGGCGTATGCGATAGTGCCCGGCCGGACAATTTTACACTCGATCCTCGATTCGTTGGATCGCATCGCCTTCAACGGTGATCCTGTCAAGTTCCTTCTGATTGAAACCAGTTATCAGCCTTTTATCTCCTTGTTTCACATGCTGGGACTGACCAAGGAATATCCCGAACTGATTGCTATCCGTAAGTGTCCCCTGACCAGTCGAGCCACCCTTACCCCATCCGTAAACTACAATTGATGGAACTTAAACGCTTCAATGACGAACGAACTCTATTCGGCGCTCAGCCAACTTCGCCTCCGCGCTCGCATTCGAGATTCGTCGTGGACCCGGCCCAGAGATACGCGATTTCCTGCGAATCAAGTTCAAGAATGGGAGTGACGAAGGCTTCCAGACATATCATGCTTTTGGGCATAAAGCTGATATCCCTGTTACGGAGTTTGTGTATAAACTCGAGGTGGGTGTGCCCCTTTTCCACGTGTATATTCACCTGTCCTCACATTGCGCCGGGATCCCGTGCACCTCGACTAACTTTATCTGTCTACTTCCTGTCATCTCTGCATCTATGCACACGACAGAATTACGCCATCACCTCCCAAAAACAATGGAATGCTGCCTGTAACCTCCCGTATGACGCTTACGCGACACGCGATGCAGCATCGGTATCTGTAACCGTCCAAGCTGCATTGGCCGCGGTGTTCTTTCTCGGAGTACTCGCGTTAGTGAAGCGCGTGTGGAGGAAGCGTGGTGCCGCAAGTCGTGGGGTGAGTATGGTGTCTTTCCCTTCGCCGCTCATGTTTTCTTTGCCGTCCATTGTGGGAGGAAGGTGCTGACAGTGACTTCGCAGCGGATTTCCTCGCATGCTCAGTCTGTGCGAACCGATATGAAGTGCGATGCTGCGCTGTGAGGCGCCCACAGTTTTCTATACATTCCGTGTCCTGGATCCTGGTTTGTACTGATATGATGTCGTTAATGGATGTTCGTGCTTGTTTAATGTGTAGAATAGTGTTTGTCATCACATGTCAATCGGATTGCATTATGCTAGTCAGCTGTTGATAAGAAATGGTCGGCTTGGAAATGAATTCCAGGCTGTACAGTACAGAACACGCACGGCGAACATTACTTTACATGAACTTTAGCCTAAACTAATTGTGATGATAGGTCCACTTGTTACGGACGAACGCCCGTTACATTTATGTACCTGCCCCTGTATGTATCCATTCCCCGGCAATCCCCCACCCTCGACAAGTAATCGTAATCCTCTAGACCAGAAGCGCACCGATCACCACAGCTACGATCCCCGAAATCACGCTCATCACCGCCCCCATTACTCCTTCTCCATCCCACAGTCCTTTCACACTGACCCGCATCACCCTCACACCACCATCGTTCGTGACCCCCGTAAAGATCGATATAGGCGTAACGCTCGTCGAAAAAGTGGGCGGTGGCG
This sequence comes from Pisolithus thermaeus, assembly GCA_024663475.1. NCBI lineage: Eukaryota > Fungi > Basidiomycota > Agaricomycetes > Boletales > Pisolithaceae > Pisolithus > Pisolithus thermaeus. Next base: position 45,151 of record JANFAF010000120.1, on the reverse strand, counting down.
TCGTTGCCGGTGGCGAAGGGAACGAGAGCGATGTGGGTAAAGCGGGAATCGAGCCGGTAGAGAATTCAGAGTAGGAGTAGGCTGCGACGTTGCAGTACTGCTGGGCGAGGTTTTCGGCGATGGAGAGGTTGTCGATACAGGATTGGGCAGTACAATTGACGAGTGCCTGTGGAAATACGGGGCTTTTCGTGATGGGAAAAGTTGTAAAGGTATGCGTGCGTGAGTGAGCTGGATAGGAAGAAGAGGTGGGAACTCACTTGGAACAGTAGCATTCGACAGCGATGACACTTGTGCAGTTCGCCGCATGGGCAGCGTGAGCAAGACACAGGGTCACTATATTACGTTACATGCTATTTCTGGACCGCGCATCGACCGCCATTCGAGTGAGATACGTACCACAAGCAGGATAGCCAGTCAATGGCGGGATTCCCGCCGTATTCGACGTCGTGACTGGGATCGGATTTAAAGACTGGGACGGAACCCACGGAATGGGAGTTCCCCCGAACGGGGTGAGGTTAACAGCGACGGAGGTAGTCGTTTGTGCTTGACTATATTGCGCTGAGTTTGGGTTTGATGTTGTGGGAGAGACTTGGCGCTGCTCGAGTTCCACAGCCCGGATAGCCTGCATGTCCTCAGCAGAATACACATCCGTGGCTTGGTCGGGTGGTCGTGCAAGGACATGCACCAGCCGTGTGAGAATGAAGAGGAGGACGGTGGTGAGTCTCTGGTGCATCGCGATGGCCTTAAGTGGTTGTGAATGGACTGTCGGTTTGAAAGTGGAAGGACCTCCTCATCTCAGACGGGTCGACGTCTTTGCCGCCACTTTCTTCCGGTCGGACAGGCGGAGACAACATAGGGGTATGACCTGTATGATGTCATCATTACTTACATAAACGGAAACCCCTGTCACGTGAATGCCCGACGGGCTGTGTGGAATCAGAACCACGTACGCACCGCAGGCGGTCGTCAGCGCTTCAGCATCGACGTCGTCGCAATGGCAGACTCTGTGGCAGCCAAGTCAGCTTTTCTGTGCATGTACATGAAGAATCATCCGGATACATTGGTAGCTTATGTCAAGCACTATGGCAAAGTGGCAGGGAACGTCGTCTCGGCTGAGATGACGGCTATTGATTCCAAGGTCTGGCTTGCCAATGCACTGTTCTTCGCTGCAGGGAAATTAACTCGATTGCTAGGGCATGACAATCAAGTACAAGCTCAAGAACGGCGGGGATGGCCAGGTCGTCGTGTCGTTCCAACCGCTCCTGGCAGGGTATGACGAGGTGAAACCTCGGTTGCTGTCTATGAAGGCAGACGCGCAGGAAAGTCTTGGTATGGTTCGTCGTCACTCGAATCTGTCTCGTCTTCAAGGGTGACGTGGATTCGCGCATAGATCAAGGCTCCGCACCTCACGACCTTCAATCTGTCATCGTCGATGGTCCATTCGTTCTTCATAGTCCTGTTTTGTTGCTCGTATGTCACGGTGTATCCATCCCGTGGCACGTCTTTCCAAATACCCTTCACGACCTTTGAGATACCATCGAGCGTACTTGACGCCTTCTTTGCACCCATAAGGTCGCTCGTCGATCTGACGGGTTACCGCCCGTCTGTCGGAATGGTGGCGGGTACCATTTCGGTACTTCATGCTGCAGAATCACTGTACACATGGTCGCTCTGTAAGCGATACGTGCGTGGTTGGAGCGTTAAGGTATGGCTTAGTTCAGGCTCCATATTTATTCCATCTAGGCGCTAATTCGCTCCCGCCGTAACTCATATCTGTTTCCCGATTAATGCGGATACCGACACTATCGTCGGTTGAGACAGGCCGCATATGTCGTATCCACTCTCATTTTTGGCATGCCTGTCTGGATGGACATCCACCGTCGGGTCCAACGGAAGCGAATCGAGAGTGTCATGAAGGCGGAGTAGCATGTGGTATGCACGCTTTGTCGTTGCTGTATTTTACGGTAGATTTCACACCACGTTGGTTCGGTTCAAGGAGTGTCGATCATGATACCTAACCACGAAGCCGCTTACTATAACCATGTAAGGGTATGATGACAAGGGTAAACAGTTTGACGTGCTCACCGATTGAATGCAGCAGTGCGTGCGCCGTGTTCGCTACGGCAGATGAGTGCGGCCAGGATCGGTTCCCTCAACCGATCCGACCAGTCTCGGTCATCGTTTGCGTGAACGGCGTCGGTGTGACGGTGTCGCAAAGGTCTTTCGGTTTGCGCTCATGCGATCTCCGGCAGGTTGAAAGGGGGTACTGACTTACATAAAGCGAGTTGCAGAACGATGGGCCAGATCCGAACAATATATACTTGAGCGCTGCATTTGTCTAGTAGTGGAGCCAGACAAATAAACGTGGACCAGCTAGCGGCCCAGCGTGAGTGTGCATGCTCCCCAAACATCAACCATTACGTTACTGATAGTAGCCATCGGTGAGCGCTTGAACTCTCTAATCGATGTCCTAGAGTCCTGTGTCCTCACTACTCTCCCAGGGGTGGCAAAGGGTGCTGCCTTTTTTCCAGAACCCGTGGAAACAGCAAAAACTGTACCTTGCACTCATGGCAATGGCATGGTCCCGTGGTGGACCGACCACGTTGACGTAGTTGATTGGGCTAGCTCCACAACTAAATGAAATGCTGTCTTGTTCGGATCTGATGCAACTCGCTGTAAGTAACAGTCCTGACCACAAGTCATCGCCTCCTTGTGACAGTAGAATTCTGGCGTTTTTGCAAGGCTGGAAGACAGCGAAAGAAGAACATGCACCTTATTGGAGCGGCGTAATCAAATCATCGTACTAACACCGTCGTATTTATCAGCCTTGGGCAGTGCAAGGAACCACTGAGTCCTGGTTCCTTGGCATCTACCGATGTGAACCTCGCCCGTTTCTGTTCTCACCAGGTACTAATCGCAAGATAAATACTGCGCCAGCCGAGTAAGCAAAGAACTCGCCTTTGGGCTGCCATTAAGGGTTATAGAGCAGGCCAAAGCTGTCAATGAGCCTCCTGCATCGTGATCCGCGGGGCTATAGAAGGATATAGGCCTTCCGCCCTCCGCAACATTACCGTTTCACTTGTACGGACACTTGCACACTCGCTCTGTTGCCGAACGTACTACCTAGGACCCCCCCGGGTCAACGCTTGAAGCTGGAAGGACTGGACGACATTGAAGAGCGCTCCTACGTCAGATTTCGACCCGATCCGGGCTCAATTGGCCACAGCTCGGTCGTCGTGCGTGGATCAAACCTCGGCCTCGAGGCAAATTATCACTAGCGTGGCCCAAAACGGTTTATTCCTGATTTGGACAACACGGTACTTTTACGGACTGCTGTTCTCATCCTTCTTCGCCTGCAAAGAGCGTTATGTATTGTTATCGCCAACACATGTCAAGGGCAGGATTCTGGATGCCGCGTCAGGTGGACATATATAAGAGGCGTTCCGCGCTCAGATCCTGAGCCACGCTCGCCACGCTCGCCTCATCTCCTATCTGCCTGTGAGTGTCTGTGAACTTCCCCCCTTTGTCTCTCATTAACTCGACCATCCATAGAATAATGTCTGCACCAACCGCCGACGGTCGTGTACAAAAGCGTGTCGAACGCTACACCAAATTCTGGCAGAAGGACCTCACCCGTGAGAGCGAGGTCGACAACAAAAATCGTCTCGACAAGTACACCGATGTCGTCAACGGTTTGTTCTATTTTCCTCATCGGCCCTCATACTAGAACTCACAACCCTTGGCGCCCAGGCTATTATGATGGTGCGACAGAGTTGTACGAGTACGGTTGGGCACAGTCGTTCCACTTCTCGCGTTTCTACAAGGGCGAGGGCTTCCTCCAATCCTTGGCTCGCCATGAGCACTACCTAGCCGCTCACATGGGTCTTCGTCCTGGCATGAGAGTGCTGGATGTCGGCTGTGGTGTTGGTGCACCGGCGCGCCAAATTGCTCGTTTTGCCGACGTCCAGATCGTTGGTATTAACAACAACGAATTTCAACTGGGCCGCGCTCGGCGTTACACTGAGAAGGCTGGTCTCTCCGACCAAATTACTTACGTCAAGGGCGACTTCATGAAGCTTTCAGAGCAATTCGGCGAGAATTCCTTCGATGCCGGTACGTAAGGTTTTATCTATGTGAGCGTGGCTAATATTCATACCCGCGATTGTAGTATATTGTATCGAAGCAACTGTCCATGCGCCCACATGGGAGGGCGCCTACGGTGAAATTTTCAAGGTCCTCAAACCTGGCGGTGTCGTAAGTATCGTAGTCATTTTATCTTGGTTCGCCTACTCATGCCGTCACCCAGTTCGGTGTTTACGAATGGTGCATGACCGATGCATGGGATCCATCTATTCCTTCCCACAAAGAACTCGCCCATCAAATTGAGTTTGGCAGTGGCATTCCAGAACTCCGACCCATAAGACTCGCTCGTCAGGCGATGAAGAATGTGGGCTACGAACTTGAGCATGAGGAAGACCTTGCCGACCGCCCCGACGAAGTCCCGTGGTATTACCCTCTCGAGGGTGACATCTCAAAGGCGCAGACCGCCTGGGATTACCTCACGGTTTGGCGAATGAGTTGGAGTGGGAAGCTCGTCACCCACACGGCTGTCAGATTCATGGAGTTGTTCGGTCTTTTGCCCAAAGGTACTTGGGAGGTAGGTGAATCACTCAAGGTTGCAGGCGATGCACTGGTCAAGGGAGGGCAGACCAAGGTCAGTTTTATTTTTTTGCGGAGCGCTAGTACCGGTCGGCTAATACGTTTACTTGCAGTTGTTCACGCCGATGTTTTTCATGATCGGTCGCAAGCCTTCTCAGGCTAACTGATAACGTTCATTTGATCCGACTGCTTGTTACGTTGATTACGTTTATGCTGTTCTTGACTTGTGAAGCACAATGCCATCTCGGATTTTTGACTGCCTTCCTCCGCTGGGACTGTGCCCTATCGTGTACCATATTCATAGACAAGCAAATCGTGGCATACTATGTTCGTAGCTGTCTTGACTGCGCTGGAAACGAGATATCGCTCTAGGTTTGGCTACTCGATATGCACTTGCATAGTATACATACATAGATTTGTATTGTTTGTGTTGTGTACACCTCACTGCAAGTGCGAGATACAGTTCTGGTTTCTTTGGAGTGTCTTGCGAGTACCGTTACTGAAGTGCTGACACTTGTCATAACATGATTGCAGTCCACACGCTTGCACCGCTCAGATCTGCAAGCCTAATACATAGTGCGAGAAATTTCCAGGTGGCGGTGCCTGTGGGAATGGCCAAAAAGGCAATGCCCCTGGCAGCGAGGGCGGGCAGCTCGTTCGAGGGGCCCTGCGGGGCAGCACACGGGCGGCAAGTGTTCGGGAGGGGCCCAACAAGCTCTGTTGACGTTCCAACTACATGTATCTACTGTGCTAGCTAGCGAAAAGTAGTCGAAAGTACATGAAACACTCCGGGAAAGGTCTGTAAAGTGCGAAATCAATTGTAAAGTGGTGTAAAGTCACTTTACACCGCGAGATTTGCAGGCGCATTTGCGAAAATTCTCAGGCGGAGGGTCGGCTAAGTGGAAAATTTTACTGCCGCGCGCCGACCTCGAGCATGCCGCCAACGGCGGCGATCACGTGACCGTTCCCATAGCCCGAAATAGCCACTGCACTATTGAACTTGTAAATTCGGGCACATTTCCACTTCAAATACCTATTTTTTTCGGGTCCATTCCGTAGATACCATCCTGTACTGGCTGACAGTAGAATTAACACAGGTACTGATGGACGGTAAACGAGTGTAGGGAGCCCCGAACCCTCTGCTTAGTCAGCAGCGCAAATGAGTTTGTGGTGGCAGTGCACACCACCAATTTTCGCGAATAAACTATGGTTATTTGAGTTTGAGTTTATTTGGTCATCTGCACTGAAAAGTTATGGAAACAGTACATGTAAACTGGATAGAGAAAGGTAGGAAGGGCTATGTAGGTGCAGTACGTCTACGACGGAGGTAGTTTCCCGAAAGATGGTCAGCCAGATACAGGGCATTGCTAAACATGGGAGCGGAAGTAGATTCTGGAACAGTCAGAGGCTGCACAACAGGAGCTGCACGATCTACAGGTGCAGTGGGGGATCTGGAGGCGTCGAGCCATTTGCGACGTTTTCCTTTATTATACGCAGCCTTTGCTCGCACTCCTCGATCGCTCTCTGAACTTGATTGATCATGTTGCGAAGTGTTGTGAGGTTGATGACGTATTGAGGTGAGGTTGAAGAGAGCTCCCTTTGTCGCTTCACTGTTACAATCTGATAAAGAACATTCTCAAGAGAAGACGCCCATGTAAGGTATTCAAAGACCACCTACAATGATGGCAAATTTGCGAATCACCTCTTCGTTGTTTATGGTGTTCCAGTACGCCAGGAGCCTGTTGTCCAGCTCGTCAACCAGCTTACCGGCTCGTTCCAACAACTGATTATACTCGTTGCGTTGATCATCAGATACAACCACGAGATGCATTATATCAAGGCCTGTCGAAAGGGTTAATATCTTGGGAGAATGATTAGTGAAAGTTCACTACGGGTTGCGATGGAGTCTTTGAGCCTGTCAAAGGAGACCCTAGCCTGATCCTCCGATACAACCATTCCGAGATTGGTTGGAGGAGCAAACTGCCCGCCAGGCTTGTGTTCGCCAACCGGAATGGACGGCAAAGAACCGGGCATCAACGGGGTTCGTTGCACGCCATGCGCAAAAGGCTCTGGAGCACTTGGGACCTGCATCTGCGAAATGGACATAGCCTGCATCTCTGCTGCGACTCTTCTCACTTCCTCAGCTTGTTGTTCACGGAGATGGAGGCGTTTCCTCTTTATCAGCTCGATGAGAGCCTGGGATACACCTTTGGCGCGCAACTCCGCATCAGTAAGACTGGCTAGTTGTAATAGCAAGCGGGGGTCAAGTTGTGTTTGGGACGGCGGTTGCTGCTGGTGCTGGTACTGATGATTCATCGATGTGCGGTTACGCGTTATCATGATATATGCGCTTTCGAATTGCAGTAGGTGCTCCTTATACGCGTGTTGCAGATGCTGTGCGATGACTGGGCCACAGCGCGCTGGGTCCGTCTCATTACCCACAAATTGCACCCAGCCCAAACGTCCGCCAATGACGGACCACCAATCTCGCTGTGTCACCTACAGAGAGGCATGTCAGATAAATCACTCAACGTAGCCCTATTCAATATTTACTCACAGTCGTGTAGCCGCCTTCTTTCAACACTTCGACATGCAGCTTGTGTAGGTCGACTACACGGTTCTCAGCAATGGTAACTTTCATGTTGAAAGTCAATGGTTGGCTGCGGCAGAACTGTGCATACGTCGATTCAAATCTTTCTGCGTCAAGAGGTTCGACAGGTGGCGAGTGGGGAAACCCTTGGTCATCAGCAGACCACATCACGAACTGATTCCCGTCGGCGATGCTTGGTAGAATGGAGTTGGTGGCCTGGCTAGGTAACTGATGCGACGCTGGCACAGAACGGGTTGGCAAAGCACTTGGACGATGGATCTCGCCCAGGCTGCGCGGAAACCTGCTGAGTGAGTTCTGTTGAATTCTGTGGAACGGCTGCTGGCATAGGGGAAGCACCTGGCAAAGCTTTGGTGCGGCGGGGCGGAACACGATACTTGCAATGCTGATGAGGTTGGGGGTGGGATGGGGCAGTAAGATTCCTTCTCGACAGAGAGTCAACAACAAGCCAAATTACCGAGTCACCAGGAAGGTCGGTGGATGCTCGTGCCAACTGACAAGGGTTTCTGATTTACAAGGTCACTAGGGGGTTTGTTCCCGTGAGAAGCTTTCGCTATAATCAGCCTTGGTTCTAAATGGTTTAGGCTCGGGCGATATCACTCGCCGGGTGCCCTCACGATGACCCTACTGTGGGGGACCTTCAAAAACCTTCACATCATTATAATACGTAGTTGACACCTTACGCACGCTTTCGACTTTGACCTCGACTTGAAGACACCTGCGACGACCTCAGGTGGACACTGCACTCTTGATAAAATGGAAAATCCCGCTCCTGAGAAACATGTCTTTTCACTGCGAACCGCGTTTGGTCTGCACGTCGGGAACGCGTTGCAGGACAAATTGCCAGGAAGAGAAGACGCTATGATACAATGTGCAGCATTGAAATACCCAGTCTCGGAGAGCGAACAAGGATTGACATTGGTACTAACCCATGGACTGTCTAGCCGTACGTATCCCCTCCCCCCTCAGAATGGTTTCATCGCGAGCGCTTGAGAACCCAAACTACAGACAAGGAGAGCTACCATCCTACGGTTGCTAATCTCCTGCGATCGAACGCGGCTGGAATTTGCCCCAATTGGATTAGGGAAATATGGTCGATCGATATGCCCAACCACGGCGAAACCGCCGTTTTGAACCGCGCCTATCTCGAAGATCGACAGGAGAGAGGGCGGAAAGAGGGTTGGGATGGGAAATGTAGTACGTATTCATTTCCGTTCAGATAGCCCGTACCGTGACACGGCCCCACGTAACACAGATACGATAGATTTTTCTACCTATTTGAATGCATTTCTTTCTATACCACAACTTCAAGGTCACCGGGTGGTCGGGATCGCACATTCAGGCAGCTGTGCACCATGGTACGTTCGATCTTTGCTTCACTCATCCATCGATGACTCATTCTCCCCTCCACGCGTTCCGACCTCCAGGACGCACGCACTCACCCACCCCGACCGCACCCATCCACATCCCTTTGCTCTCATATTCATCGAGCCGGTCTTCATGTTCCCCGGTATGTCGCCCACAGATCCCCGCGCTATCCACGGGGCCGCCAACGTGCGCGGCGTACTCGCCAAACAAGACACTTGGTCTGATCGTGCGGAAGCAAAGCGATGGTTCTTGGATATCAAGGGTGGCGACCCTAAGGGTCGGCAAAACAAGCAGAGAGATGTAGATATTGGCAGGAGTTCGGAACCTCCGAAGAACCCAAGTCAAAGTGGTAGGAATGCGAGTAAAAATGGAAACAGTAAGGGAGGGAAGACTGTATGGTCGAAGTGGGATGATCTAGCGTTAGATTTGTTCGTGGTAAGTGGTCATTACCGTTGCCGTATTCCACGCAGGAAAGAAAGCGGCGTGATAGTAGTGTCCCGACATAGGTTTGACATCCACGCTGACGCACATATCTTAAAAGGAACACGCACTCGAGGAAGTGCTCGAGCCAGCGTCATCTCCCCGTGAGTCTACGAAATCGAGCTCCTACGTGCGATCTATACTTCGCAAGGAGGAAGAATCGCCGCTGTATGCGTGCCTCCAGCATACGGTTGAGCCTTCCCAGCTCACGCGCATGTGCGTGGCTTTGACTCCGAGCAGTCGGAGAGGTCCCGATGGTGGTCATGACGGCGTGGGCGGTCTACATGTTATATGGGCGGAGGTGGAAGAGTTTATGTGCGTACCTTTTTTTTTTTACCGGTGTCCTTTTTGCCATTCCACTGCAACGCTTCGTAGATCCAAATCTGCTAAAGCCGAGATCCTCGATGCTATGTCCCATCGCGTCCTATCTCAACGCATAGTATCTGGTTCAGGTCACCTTGTAAGTCCGTTCTCCTCGCTTCCCTACCTTCTTCGATTCGCCTCGTTCCTATCCCTCATTCCGTCGCTAACTACAGGCCATACTGACATTTCCCTGTCAAAACCAGATACCACAAGAGAATTCGAGTGGGCTTGCCCATGCCCTCCGCGATGTGCTGGCCGGCCATATAGCTGTCGCAGCGGGACTTACCGTACGGGCTCCTCTGTGAGACGGCGGGCCCTGCGGGATGCTTTTCGAGGTGGCGGTTTATGGCGGTAGCGGCAGTAGTAGTGATGGCGAGTGTATAGATTTCCGGGTGTATGTATCATGGGAGGATTTCTCTCCTTCTCTAATTTCGTTTCGAGGGGGATTGTAGGGTGAGTAATGATTTTGCATGGGGTTGGCTTGGAAACGTTTGGTTTTTGGAGACTGGAGCGATCTTGGCTGGTAGGGACGTCTGTACACTTTGGATAATGAACAGCGATTCCTGGGCTAAGGAAGCATGATTTGTGAGCCTTATCTCCTCTGTCATTGGTCTCGATGTCGTGTGGTCAACTGAATTGCTCGTTCTGCCCATGATCCACGTATACGCAAAACCTTGTTGTGGCTATCCTACTTGCCACTGACTTAGGAATGCCCCCGAAAGATCTGCATGCAAAGGTTTGGCCTGGCAATGGGTAGCTACAGGACAGTGGCGTTCCATATGTAAGGCAATGATTACAGAGCCAGGGAATAATTGACCGACATCCCATGAAAACTTGGGAACCTTCATGGGTTTGTATCGAAAACATACTGATTCGCTCAAAGAACGCGTGGCATGACGACGAGCCCCCATGCCAACTTGCGACAACAGTGGCATCATGATCCCTCCCAAGGTGGAGTGAATCGCGCGCAGACACGCTAATGTCTCCTACGTATGCTTGGACCTGACGTTCAGCTCTTGGTTTCGGTTCTTCGCCTTTTCGATTGTCGTCCTCGAGAACCGCGCATGGTGTGTCCCATGGGACCCCGTCGGCGTAATCGTTTGCATCCGATTCAATCCTGTATATGTAGAGAATTCAAACCTTGTAACTGACCCTTTCTGGACGTTCTCTCAGAGACTATAGTCCCCACGTGTCTTTCGCAAACCTTTCTGAGGAAGACGTGCAAAAGTCTGAAAATCTTTGGAGCGAGAGGCAGAGACTCCTCTCTACGGCCCTCCTTGCCCCTCCCCTGTTCGCTCACTCGTCAGTCGGTTGACTCTCACAGAAGCTTCGCCAACGGGGAACATGGTACGATGGTCTTTCCGAGGGAGTGATGGAGACCGGCGGGAATGCGAGGTGAAAGTCGAGGTTTACCAGCATCGCACCACTATTGTGTGAAGGAAACGTGCCCCGTGGCAAAATCAAGTGTGCACGGGCGTGCAAAGAAAATGGATTTGTCACCGGTATCTCTACAGGGTGGGAGTGGACTTCGTAGAGCGCCACCTGATTCAATTCAACTACACTGGGCAGCTGGTTCAGACCGTGCCGCGCGTCATGGAAGGTCGGCTGCTTACTATATGGTTTTCGTTCCAGCTGACTTGTAATCTCTGCTCGCAGTGCCAGCCCGTTGGACAACTTTCAAAAAAAAAAGTACAGGTCTTGCACCGTGACGTCGGTGTACACAACAGTCTTATCGATGAGAGCGACGGAGGCGTCCCGGTCGATTGAGAACCAGCTATGTTTATTGACAACAGAAGTGATTCCAACGTGCTGAGGAGACATGATCGCATAGTGAGTGATTTGTGTTGTGATTATTCTCCAAATACTCGTGACGTGCCGGAGAGGGAACACGTAAATTTATTTTCAGCAGCGTTGCTTGAAAACCTTGGAGGGGAGCATTAGCTTGTTGATGATGAGTTACCTTTCGAGTCCTATGGATGGACATCGCCGTAAGGAATTGGTGCTGTTGTACGGCCGCACCTCAGGACTGCGACAGGGCAGGAAGAATGGGGACGTAACAAGCTGGTTCCGAAGGATTATTTCCCGATGGAATTCGAACTTCCGGGATATTCTCCGATTCATGAGCTAATACAAACGCTTGCTTCTCCTCTCTCAGCACGCTACGGCAGACCACCTACCGAGGAAGCCAATGAAGGATTCGAGTATCTCAGAGCTAGTATCCCGAAAGGACGAGACGCTGGAAAGTTACTTGATGCCCGCCTGTTGCACCGGTGCAACCTGGTTACGGAGCGGTTGGCTAATTCGGAATGGTTCCCCAGGCGCAGCCAATATGGTTTTGGAGAGCTTGACATTCATATTCAGGATTCAGGAAAGCAAATGCCACGGTCGCGGAATCACACTTCCACAGCCACAATTCTCCCCCGTGGCCTTAGAAGGAGAGACTGAAACCAAGGTATGAACATTTCTCCACCTCATTGTTAGATATATGTAAGTAGGTGGTGTTACTATGAGCGTTCGTGGGGTTCCGCCTCCAATAAGTAAACCAATGAAAACTGCAGGCCAAGAAAAACAGGTGAGAAAGGACAACGGACGGAATGTCCTTAAAAACCGGCGGCTGAGCCCAAACTCTACAAACACATTATAGGATTTCCAAGACTGTCGTCCGAATGTTCTGGGAGGTAATGTTAGTTCCGAGTCCCGGGACTATGATCTCGTTTTCTGTAGCGATCCTCTTATAATGTCTGTCTGGCTGCTGTACCAGAAGCAATGCATTGAACGGCTGTCCCAGGCGAGCAATCATTCGTAGTGCCCGTGCATAATCGTCAACCCGAGACGCAGGACCAGCGTGTGATGGAGAAGAGAGCACAACTTCATCCAATCCAGCGTCGTACTCCGAATCCGAGCCAAAGTCAATAACAGATTCCAAATCACTTCCCCAGGCGTCCCCATCACTCGGACCTCGGATATAAGGAATCCATGGATGCACGAAGACCAGTTTCTGTGGCATTTGCAATGGGAGGTCGTCTGTTGTCGTGAATTCGACTGTTCGAAGCCCCGATACCCTGGCGCGATATACCTTCACATTACCATCACGTATCTCCTGCATACCGAGTCTTTTGACAGAGAAGACAATACACGGAAGATGCAGACGTCGGGTTGCAAAACGGGCAGGCGGGAGATCGTTAATCTGCTTATAGATACTCAAGGCTACCTCCTGGGACAACTTGCCCCGCAGAGCCGCGACGTGGGTTTCCATTCCTTCCCCTTCGAGTGATGGAGGGTCATAAGGGTTTTGGTTGTAAACGGAAATGGAAGCTGGGAGACAACTGTTGTATGATGATGACTTCCCCGACCATGCAAGCACAGTGACTTCGCCAAAGCGGGCCACGATCTCCTCTAGGAGATGTCCGAGAGCATCGGCTCCTTCACCGTAATTAGGCCTGATATCAGACCTGAATATGCCTATAAGAGAGTATGCAACATCTTCCTCGATTGTCGCATTGCGCGTCGAGGCAAGACGAAGTTTCTTTCGCACCCCGAGATTGTCTGGAGAGAACGTGGTGATAGTTCCGCGGGGAATCTTGATAGCATCGGCTAACTCTTGCATGATGTCCAAAGATTCCTTGTGGTTCATACCAGTATTGCCGAGGTATGGCTTCCACTTGGAGTCATAGAAAAAGATGGCTTCTGGTGCGAGAAGCTCCTGCAAAGTCCATGCTCGTGTCATCCATAAACTACGCATGAGGTCCCCGGGTTTGGATGGATGCGCTACGCCGGCAAGGTAGACGAGCGTGGCTGCCGAACCCACGTACCATTTATACATGGATGTAAGAGATTGATTAAGGATGGAGCTCGTGGCCTTGTTGATACAACACGTATCTGACCATGCCCAGTTGTGACCAAGCCTGCGTACTTCCTTGCAGAAACTGCGCAATTTCTCATTCAGGGGGGTCTTGGGAAGGTTCCACACGGATCCGACTGTGTTGACATCCTGGAATGACGGCTCCTCTCCCTGCCACACATGAGAGAACGAGACGTATGCGAAGAAGCGTGCAACCACTTGTAGGATCCGTTCATTGTCCAGTTTTCTGGTCATGTATGAAACGAGCTCTTTGAACGACGGATTAGCCTTGAGGATACGCAGCCGCTCGTGACTGCTGCAAAGGCAACCAGTGGTGACATCGATGACGACGAGAGGACAACTTTTGAGGACCTTGTGGGCAATAGAATCGATAACCATAATCGTCTTGGATGGAGAAATGTAGTTCTTGCGTAGTTCTGTGGAAACGTTATTTGTGTATATTAGATTCATACACGAGGTACATACCACTGATTTTAGGGTCACGAGATTGTTCGATTGCGTGCAGCATAGACTTGAAAGCATCGATAGCTTCGTCATACCGTTTCGCCCCATGAAGCGCCACGTGCTTGGCTTCATAGCCCCAAGGGTTAGAGGGGTCCATTTTCACTGTCTATGCGGCAATTGTAGGGAACTGACTCGTATAAGAAGGATACCATGCATACCTTGTTCGCATCTTGTAGTGCATCCTCCCATAACCCTTTTGCCGCTCGAGCTCTGCTCCGCTTCAAAAAGAGGCCTGCGGGACTTGAAGGACTGAGGGACAGCGCAGTAGAGTACCGCGTAATTGCGTCATCATGTTTTGCAGATCCCAAGGCTTCATCGCCAACGCGCTCAAGTGTCATAGTACATTTTTGGATGAAATCTGATCATGGATGTTACCGTGTACGTCGACAAGGCTAGCAGCTATAGGTCGTACCTGCGATCCAATCCGCAGTGGCCTTGCACTCCTGGGTCTCCTTGCCTGATGTCTTGAGGATGTTGAGGAGAATCTCCACAGCTTCGGCTGTACGTCCTTCAGCATAGAGGGTTTCACATAGACGTTGCTGAGCAACGACGTCCAGTCCATTGAAACCCCAGCCAAATATCTCCGTGAGAGGGTTAGATTATGTGATAGGCGGTAACGACGGAAGACTTACGAGCGAGATCGTCGTTAGAGGAGGACATTGTTTGTCCTTTGGGGCTAGGTTCTTCACGAGTTCAATCAATGGTATCACACGTCCGTAATTTCCCACGTTTATGTACATCACTCCCAGGACCTGTAGGATGTGTCAGCGGTGATAGTTGCGGGTCTGTACCACGCAAAGCACGTGCCTGGGTGTATATGTAGGTGGCATCGTCATCGTTGTCATCTTTTGCTCGTGCAGCAAGGTGTTCTACGCGCGTTATCGCGTCTTCTCGGTTTCCGGATTCAAACACGAGGATCGACTGAGCGAAACGTGGATTAATTGTAAGAACGATGTAGATTACCTCACGCACCTTTAGTAGCAAGAGAAGTCTGATGTCGTCCGGCTTACAATCATGGAAAGCAAGGTCGAATATGCGCAGTGCATCCTCTCGATCGCCCTGGTCGAGTAGAGCAACCGCCTTTGCGATATAGCCGATTGGCGATGGCTGAACCCGGAGGGACTTGAGGTGCGTGTAAGTGAACCTGCACGTGAGGTGGTGAGAAAGGAGACCCACCTCCCGTACATCCTCCATTGCAAGGTCCGCGTGTCGCAAACGCGCTCGTATGAGAGCGCGGTTTGCTAGCAGGTAGTGGCTAGGACCTGGAGTATGTGTGATTTCCTCTGACAACAGCGTTTCGGTGTCCGTCGGATCACCCTGTATCCATGATCTAAGCATCCCGCCACTCGCTTGTACGAGCGGAAGCTGAGCAGCATGGAGTCTAAGGCGTTACGTGGCATGATGAGGGTACCCACTTACACTATAGGGAAAATAATCCAAGGGGAGGATGTTTTTGAGATTGTGAATGATGATATTCTTGCCAATTCCGCATGCAAGATAGCCCCCGCTTGGTGAGAGAGCAACGCTCCAGATCTTGGTAGTGTGTGTGATGACGCTAGCGATCTGTTCGTGGGACACGCAATCCCATAGCGAGATTGACGAGCCCGCGGAGCATGCGATGATTCTGCCGTTGGATGCTATAGACACAGGAGATTGAGTTTCATGGATCGACCATTCTGAAGATGAGGAGTTGGAAACGTTGAAGCAGGTGATTTTGCCTTTGCTCGCTACGAACAGTTGCTGACCGTCGGATGACCAGGCCAGCGGAGTGACCGCGGACGCTGCGTCGGTTGAACCCTGATTGCCTGAATCGAACAAGATAGCGCCATTGTGGGTGCAGTAGACGCGGAAACCGCTGTTATACGAGGCGGTAGCAAACCGAGTTCCGTCTGGGGAGAACTTGACACCGACAGCGCAG
Source organism: Pisolithus thermaeus (assembly GCA_024663475.1). Taxonomy (NCBI): domain Eukaryota; kingdom Fungi; phylum Basidiomycota; class Agaricomycetes; order Boletales; family Pisolithaceae; genus Pisolithus; species Pisolithus thermaeus. The sequence continues at coordinate 29,389 of JANFAF010000120.1, read as the reverse complement.
AAGTGGGAGGGAGGAGAAAGCAACTGGGTGCCGAGAGGGATGCTCAGTATGCGGACTGTGCAGTAACTCGCAGCGACGACTTTGGTACAGTCGCGTGAGACGTCGACTGCTGTTACGTAAGGCTCGTATCCTGTGGACTCGTGCACTTTTTCGTGGGTGGCCGCGTTCCAGACGACGACCTTCTTTCCGCGGTCACCGGACACGATCCACCGTCCATCCAGAGAGACGGCAATCGAAGAGACGTTGCTGCTCGCATCCATCATCGGACCCTGCTGCTCTCCGTCCTCAACCTTCCAGCGACCGATATGGCCGTGACGTCCCCCCACAACCTGACCTTCGTCTGCAAAGGTGACTGCGTGCACACCACCCTGAGACGCAATCTCGGTCTGTTTTGCATCTTAACCACCATGGCCAACTGTCAATAGGGTCGTCTCGGCCTCTCGGACTGCTGGTACGCACCCACTGGCATCGTGCACCTCGCCTTGGAGTTTAGAGGGGGAAAGAGCGACGCTGTAGACCTGTTCGTGACGCCCATTGCGCGTCCCTCAAGCCATTGATATGGATTCTCTTCACACGATCAAAGCCAGGCACATGCTCATTGTCTCGCGTGAGGACGATTATGTGTTACCATCTCCGGGTTGATCCTTCGGGTGGCGGAACGCCGACATGCACGGACGCTCTCTAAGCAAGCGTCTGCGTATGTGGTTTCCGCGCAAGGTACATACACTACACAGTGTTTTTTAGTTCAAACCCGAGTTCGTATCATGCAAGCGCTGACCTGCTGCGGGGTCGAAAATCTTCACTCCGCGATCGATGACCGTTGGCTGAGACAGACTGTCATGTTTCAAATCTCTACTGATCTGGATTTGATGTCCAAACGTCGCACCAAACTGAAACGGATCAAGACGCGACGCAAGCAGTAGTAAGATGTCATCCCGACAATACGGGCCGCTCACCACACACTCCAGATCTACCCCACCCTTCCGTAACTCCTTCTCGTCCGCTGTAGCAGGGCATAATAATAACAGAAACATCACACCGCCTTTCTTTTGTGGCTTCTCATGGAGCGCTTCGTGGGCTTCGGGGGCTGCTTACTATGCAGTTTGGAGACAACGAAACGCCCGCGGTGGACCATAAAACTCGTAGGTTCTTTGCTCTTTTCTCGTTAAACCAGCTCATCCATTTCGACTTGCGAAAGATCACCCAGCCGGACGCTGCCACTGATGATACAGACATACCCAAACACCCTGGACAAGATGGAAAATATCACTCCAGAGAGACATGTCTTTTCTCTACCAACCATATTTGGTCTGCCTGTCGGGGGCGCGTTGCAGGACAATGTGCCAGGCAGGGAGGACGTGACGGTACGGTGTGCCGCACTGAGGTATCCCGTCTCGAAGAGCAAACAAGGGTTGACGTTAGTGCTGACCCACGGACTGTCCAGTCGTACGTATCCCCACTCCGCATATTTGCGTCGCATGGGCCTTACCCCACAATGCCAGATAAGGAGAGTTATCACCCTACGATCGCGCATCTCCTCCGGATGAACGCGACTGGAAATCGCTACATCAATATGATCAGAGAAATATGGTCGATCGACATGCCCAACCACGGCGAGAGTGCAGTTTTAAACCGTGCCTATCTGGAGGATCGACAGGAGAGGGGGCGGAAAGAGGGCTGGGATGGGAAATGCAGTGCGTGTCCATCTCTATCATCAACCGTATAGCGCGTCGATCATGTTCCTGGCTATGATGATGAACAGCGACGATGGACTTTACCAGTTATCTCAATGCGTTTCTGTCCATACCACAACTGCAGGGTCATCGAGTAGTCGGCGTTGCACATTCGGGAAGCAGCACGCCATGGTATGTTCCATCCATTCTCTCTCACTTCGCTCCGTCTTTGAGTGCACCTTCCCTCGGCACGTCTCAAATATCCGAACACGTACCTAGGACAAACGTGTTCACGCTCTTCAAACGACGCTCCCATCCACACCCCTTCGCTCTCTTATTCATCGAGCCGGTTATCATGTTTCCCGGAATGTCCTCTAATGACCCTCGAGTCGCACACAGCAACGCCAATATGCGCGGGTCACTTGCGAAGCGAGACAAGTGGTCTAGTCGTGCAGAGGCGAAGCGTTGGTTATTAGGTATCCAGGGGAACAGACCCAAGGATCAAGGGGACCAGCGAAGGGATATCGACATCAGTGGCAATGCAAAACAGAGGGAGGGCCAAGGTCAGAATGTTGGGAGTGGGCACAAGAAAAGATCTGGTAATGGTAAGGCGAAAGCGAAAACTCCGTGGTCGAAGTGGGATGATCGAGTGCTGGATTTGTTTGTGGTATGCTGCGGGATCCCGTGTAGCTGGGAACCACCAGTTGCATAGCCTTGAAAACCGCTCTAACACGCCTTCTGTACAGGAACGCGCCCTCGAAGATGTCTGTGAGCCAACCCTGCCTCTTCAAGGATCCGCGACGACGGCAAAATCAAGAACCTACGTGCGATCCATGAACCGTAAGGAAGAAGAATCATCGCTGTATATGCATTCGCAGCATACCGTCGAACCTGCGCACCTTGCGCATATGTGTGCGGCTTTGGATCTAGGAGGTGGTGGCGTACATATCATGTGGGCGGAGTCGGAGGAGTACATGTGCGTACCTTTTTTTTGGCTGCTGAGGGCGCGTTCAATCGTCATCCTCTTCTATCTTTCATGTAGATCCCAATCTTCCAGAGCTGGCATCCTTGACGCCGCCTCCCGACGCGTCATATCTGACCGCGTTGTCCCTGGCTCGGGTCATCTCGTAAGTTCCCTTCCGTTGCATTATTACGCCCTTAGTGCCTCACAGCGAGGTGGACCGATGCTCACACGTACGTTTCCTTGTTCAACAGGTTCCTCAAGAAACTCCGAGGGAGCTCGCGGAGACGTTATATGATGTGCTGGTCGGTCATGTAGCGGTTGCGGCGGGAATCACGATGCGGGCTTCGTTGTGAAGCAGTGAGTTGGTATGAAGTTGCCTTCGGAAGCTGTGTAGAGAGTGGGGTGGTGCCAGGTGTGGAACGTCTGGAACGTTTCGCATCACACCCTCTGGCATGCAGGCGTGCGGCAAACTATCCACTGGAAGTGTTAGGCTGTACGGAAGCTGTGGCAGAGACGGGCTATAAGTGAGAGACTTGATTGAGTGGGGGTACAGTAAAACGCATAAGGAACAATGCATAACTTCAATACTATAGACGGTCACGGGTTGACAATAATTTCTCTATTACATATACCATAGCACCAGTATCAGTAAGTAGTATATCAAGGAGCCCACAATAGTATATAATGAGCTGCAGAGTTGAGAATCATGCTACGGGCTTGTAAGTCAAAGCCTTGACAATCTGGACACGTTCGACAAAAAATCTCTCTGGCGGGGAGTCGAACCCCGCTCTCCCGCGGTCTCAGTCTTAACGATCTGACAGTGACAGGCGGATGTACTATCCGATATACTACCAGAGATGTCTGACATTACTCACAAGGACCACTACCTTCACATCAACGAGACTCTACATGCTGGCGTGCCGGTATCAGTAAATTGACCAAGTCTATTTTGTACGTTTCGTACCTATTTCAGTACACCGCCAGTTGTGCGTGAGGATACCAGGCTAATATTGATACACCGGCCCTCCGGGCAACACTGACCTCAGCTGGATATTGCTGCTTTTGGTTCAAATAACATCACGAAGGTAGTTACACTGTCTGAATGTACGTGGATACAAGCTAATCAACCTCCCAGAAGTCAAAATGACACTGTCATGGACACTAAACATCGTGTGGGGGCGTTGAATAGCGGGTTTATAACAGAATATGCGTAGGACTGTACTTCTGGTGACTTACGAACGGCAAGTAACATCACTGTTGGTGTGGAACCCTAGGCACTGATTGACAAGGAATATAACGGCAGATGGCATGCTTCAGATATTCCCTCGGCACACCGTAGTAAAATCAATTTCGCCCACCTCATGCTCATCAACTCTCGGGCGAAACCGTCCAGCAATTGCGGCACGGCTTCGTGGTTTCCCACTTCTCCCTCCATATGGACATCACTGTCGTCTCCTTTGTCATCGCTGCTATCTTTCCAGCTGTCCCCACTACGGGCGTGTCCTTCTGCTGGGAGGACATATCGCCCAACCCGGCTCTCCGACTCCTTCAAAAGCGTATCTCGACCGCTGCACATGTCCCCCCAGAGCCTGATAACGTCCCTCGCGACTTCGTACGCGCTGTTCTCCTTAAAGATAACCTCAGATTCGTCCATCATGATCTGGAGTAGCATTTCGTCAATGTAAGGGGCAGCTGGAGTGGTCCCAATGAAATTGGACTGCGACGTAGACGCGTCAGTTGGTGGAATGTGAGCTTCACGCTGATCTACGATGACGACCGCAAACCAACATTGTTTTTCGGTCGGCTCTGGACCTCCTCAGGAGTTATGAGGGCGATTCGAAGAGTTCACCATAAAGAGAGTTGCGCCAGTATACCGCGCACTGATGAGGGGCGATGGCGATGACACGAAAGTAGTGGGTCAACAGTCCAACATGCAATCGCAGCTGGTTGTGCATCTAATGGGGAGGTTTCGTTTGCACGAAAAGTCGGTGTATTGTGAATGCTCGTGCCTACCAATGTTCATGCTCGTGCCTGTAAATGTGTATGAATGACACTGGGCTCCACTGGTAAAGGAATCATGCCTGAGAGTGAGAGCACGCACATACCGTGCCAGCAGTGACAAGGATAGATTGAAGGTGACCACGAGTCATGACGCTGCACACCCGCCCTCACTTGCCATCAGCATTCAGCATTGATCGTGAGCTCAGCGCGTGTCCATCAGTGCGCTGGTGAGTTGCCATTATCACGCTCGAGACCACTCCGTTAAGCTTCGGCAATGTTCGCGACTTCGAAACGCCAGTCTTGACGACTTGGACATCGAGCTGCCATCTTTATGAATTGGAGCCCGAAACTTGCTCCAAACCTAATCCTCAAGCAAGAATCATTGAAAATGCCTTTGCGCGCTGGATGTCGTCCATGGCCACGTATGTAAAGACATTCAATACGCGCTTGATGAACAACGCACGTGACTTTTTTTTTTTAATAAGAAACTTCCATACGCATAAAAACGGCTCGCTGGGCCGTCACGGGAGTTCCTGTTGGATACCAGGCTACGCGTCCTGGAATAATCACGGCGTGTTCGAATGTGGCACAACCTCACACTACACATTAAACTACCATCCTGAGAGGATACAGCCTGCGTCAGAATGGCCAGCCATTCTGACGCTCAACAGTCATTTCTTCCCCATATAGTATGTGCTAGCACTTGCCGAGCACTCAAACAATTCAAAAACTGTAGGAAGTGGATGCTGTAATTTGTCCAGTTTGGAGATTGGGCCTGCGTGCAATTTATTTGATCGATGCCGTGGTGATGAAGGTCTTCCCTCATATGGAATTAGAGTGACGCTGCCAACAAACGCACACCATATTTCACAAGAGATTTTTGGCAATTTAGGACAGCTTTTAATGACAAATAATATGACAATCCCATACTTGAAATATGCCTTGCCATTCAGGAAATGCTAAGATTTTAAGTCTAAGTAAGCCTCAAAATTCCGGCAGAAATTTGAAGTATGCGCACATGTAGCATCCGGGCCAAAATCTTGGGATATACTTAAAGTATTGGGGAAGCTTTAATGTTGGCACAAATTTCCAATTTTGGCAACAAATATAAACAGCAGCAAGATTTTAAGTTCTGCCGGCGGCAGTACGACGGGCCAAGTTTGAAATATTGACAAACAATAAGTTCTCCTCCAGAATTTGAAGTTTCGACGAAATACTATATGTATGTCGATACTAGATACATCGTCCAATTTTATATCCTGTGCGCGATCATCGTGCGATGATTCCCCTACAGATCGCCTGAGTTCGACACACTCATTGCCCACGGAGATCGAGTGAAACTTATGCGTGTGCACGAGAACAGTAAAAAAGAACCCCTACATTACTACTGGAGTTAATCCGTGAGATATGTGTACAGTTAGATTGAGGCTACAGCTATCTGCATCCACGAGAATTGTTCCTCACAAGTATTTAGTTCGTCCAACTGATGCTGTCTGAGGCTGGCAACCCAGGCGCTGTCATACAATGACAGTGGTAACCCCTTCACTGCGTCCCTGCAGCTTTTCAGATTACCGGGTGCACGAATCCTTCTCATTGGTCGTGATCCCTGAGGAGCAAAAATGTCAGTGTCAACCAACCGCTGCAAGTCCACTAAGTCAAGCTCTCTAGCAATGGAATGGTGCCAGCCCATATTCTTGACATGAAGAACCTCCTCGACATCATTCCCAATATCACTTTCATCTGAGATCATGCCATGCTCTCCGAGTGTCTTCACCAGCCTCTGGAGCCATTTCCAGGCACCTGCGTCGTCCTCGTTGCCCTCCATCTTCAGTTTGACAATGTGATCGAGAACTGCCACTCTCCGTGCATATCTCTGTGAGGTAGTGAGTATGTTGATCAACAACTGGAATAGACTTAGCGACTCACACTTCGGTGGTGAGTAGTTTGGCGACACTGCTTTAGCACTACTTGCCTCTCGGCAACTAATCATGTCTCGGTCTCAGCAGGGGTTTCCACTGTACCTTTTTCTGTCAGTTTTGGTTGGGCATTCCTCCACGTCGTCCTAAGTCGTTTGTACCGTTCTGTAAGGAGTCGTCTGATGTAGGTATCTGGCCGTTGCATTGGCCACTGCTCTGTTGTACATTGGTCCTTCAGCTGTTGACAAAGGATCCCAAGTACCGCGCTGTTCCATGGCGACTTCGAGTTCTTCGCCAAGTCAAACTGTAGACGTTCGGGGTTGGGACCAGGACCGTCCTCATACTCGTATGCATGTACTTCATCTTTGTCTGCGGGTTCATATACAATAAAATCCATGTCATGCACGAAATTGAACTTCTCTTGGAAAAGGAGTCGAACTTTTTCCTGTTGCCGAATCAGCTTCAGACCATCCAAGAACCCGCCAAATCAACCAACCAAGTAGAAGTTGCGTTCCTCCTGTGTTTCTATTACCCTAATTTCATCCACTTCCTTAGCCTGAATCCTTCTCTTGCGGGGGCTCTGCTTCGTGTACTGTGAGAACTGACCACTGGCGAAAATGTTTCTTAAAGCAGTTTCAACGCCCCTGGTGAGTGCATCTGTGAACGCTGATGTTTGAGGGTTGGGAAGTTGGTCGTGTGGCGGTACCGAGGGCTCCCACTCTATGCTAGGTGCACGGGGCGAGTTCCCTTCGTTTTGCTCCTATGGTGAGTCAGATACATCATATACGACATGTTAACGGAATCAAATGCTCACCTCGAGCGGTACACCAATCAAATGAGTCTTGCAAGAGAATCTGCGCTTCTTTCTCAGCTTCCTGATAGTGTCAAGGTTCGGTGTCACCGCAGAAACCGGCACCGATGGTCCCGATGCACGCGCCGATGGTCCTGCGGCCCGTGCTGATGGTCCTGCAGCCTGTGCTGATGGACATGTATGTTGTTCAGGTGATCTTGTGGGCACGGGCATGGACGACCCATTTGTCGTCGTAGATGTCTCCATGGTATCCATGCGATCCGGTTGGAGGCTCTGGTGGTTCGTGGTTCCCTATTAATTTTCAGTCGGATGCATCGTTGTCTGAGGAAACAGTTACCTGTCATCGTGCATACCGATGTTCCAGATTAGCAATTTCGGTTTCCTTCTCTACCTGGAGTATGTCATCCAAACCATGCCTTGAAACAGTCATATCTCAACATACCATCAGGGTTGCTTGAACTGCGTTCACCCTCTCATTCAGCTCCAGGTCACGCTGCTCAAGTGCTTTGTTCAAGGTCTCGCGGGACTCCTTCAATAGATCTTGAAGTTGTGATTCCATATTAGCCTGCATTGAACATTTAGCTACGAGTGACCACGTCTGTTACTCAAGAACTAAAGACAGACCTTCATCTCCTGGCGGAGGCTCTCGATGTCATTTCGGTGTTGTAGTGAGGCAGCTTGCTGATCCATGACAAGCTGAGCACGAAGTACTTCCTGCTCCTGAATGACAAGTCAGCGGATAGTTGTCCTGACAGTACGGGCGATACCTACTTCCTCCTGCTGTTGTATGATCTTCTGAAGCTCAATAATTTTACCTTGCTGACTTTCCAGCTCACACTGAGCAATGGCCTGAAGTCGGCGATTCTGCTCTTCGAGCGATTGACAGGTCTGAAAGTCATAGTGAGAGTTGAACGGTGAGCATTTCAACTAGGTAACACACCGCCTTTAATGAACGCATACGCATTCTCATGTTATTCGCAGCCTCTTTTTTCACATACAATTCACGCCGCAGCGCTTGCGAATAGTCAACTTCCTCATAACGACACTTATCCTGATGGTGGGCTCCATAGTCGGTTTGGCTACCTCCACCTCTGCCCGAAAACTAATGGTAAATGAGGATTATTCCCATAGGATAGAGAAAGGAAGAAGACTGTACCTCAGATGCATCTCGCGCGCGATGTAAGGTGCCGGTCCTTTGCGAGCTGGATTGACCAACATCGCTAGTGGAAGACTGATGCCCTTCATCTGCTGTCACCGCAGATTCAGAATCAGAGGGCTGGGAGCCCGTTGGTATAGTTTCCGCCATGCGCACTTCCATCTGATATACATTAGGATCAGGGACCATACCCTCTTCATCCTCAAATAGATCGTCGCCTTGAACAGTTTGGAGTGTCTCCGGATGGTCGCAGGTGGACGAGTTATGAGAATGACGAGACGTCGATGGAGGGCAAGAGTGGCGGGGGGTTGGAGTGCGCGACATATTCTGAGAATCATCGAGCATCGCCCCAGGTATTGGTAACTCTGCTTCATGCGACATTCCGGTATTTGGGCCCTAAGTCTTTCATGAAAGTGCTTTTTATAACTCGGGGGTTCCGAAACCAATTGTCAAGCGATTTTTTTGTTCACTCACCACACGCTCAGAAAATTCCATTGCAATCTGTGGGTCAGTGATAATTGTGATAGCCTCGTGATGGCCTCCATGGGCAACCTAGGCGACAATGTTCCGAATTCATCATCAAGCAATCTTTTTTGTTCACTCACCAAAAAAAACTCTATTGCACATCCATCTTCATATCATCTTCATGTAATCCTGATGCGTGATGGGCACTTTGAATTGTTAGAAACTGCGGGCGTACCTGGCTGTATTGTATCTGATTGTCTATACAAATACGGTTAGTGCACAAACCTCAATATGTGTTATCAGGCGACTACATCGCCCACTCATCCCTGCTTAACTCTATTGTCCTTGCAAATGCAGTTAGCGTTCAAAGCCTAGACTCGAAGTGTGATTTAACCATTAGTCGTGATGATTTATTGGGCGACTGCGTTGCCCACTCATCCTCCTGCATACTGGCTATCCACCTGGTGCTGGTCACTGGTCACGCTTTATGCTCATTCTGAAATTCTGTCAACATGGTGAACTCACAAACGTATATCCTTCCATCATGTTCTGTAAGCAAACTCACCATTATCCATACCTAGGACTCAGGAGCATTCCAGAGTCTCGAACTTCGTCTGCGGTGCAGACTTTATTCAACCTCCTGTAGTAAACCTCGCCAGGCTGAGATGCTCACTCGATGTGCAGCCATCTCCTATGGATCACCCCGCTTCCCGGTGGCTGAAGCATTGCTGCAAGAGGTGACACTTCAGCCCTATATCCACAACTGCCAGGTTACTGTACATGAGGGACGACACACCTATAATTACTGTGTATTCTTCAAGCGGCACTGCCGGCTCCAGGTGAATGCCTTGTTGAGTGGAGATGGCGAATTCCGGGGAGACGTCGTGGTCATGAGAATTGGTACACGGACACGCCGCGTTGTGAACATGCGTGCAAGAGACTCCGTGATTGCTGACTACATTGTCAATCGGTCAGTAAATACAAGCATTGAAGGTTCAGCAACTTACCAATTCGCCATTACAGGGTGGCACAACGACTGAACCGCCATGGACGGTCAAGACTACCTCGTTTTATTGGCCTCGTGAAGCCATCGCTTGCCCAACACCATCACTATTTGCGATCTTGCGTTCCCGGTATCGTAGCTGTAGCTGGTGTAACATAGTAGCATACGAGGTCGTGCGCACTGTAAGTCCGAGTATGATAACGTATGAGCGACATCAATTAGCCAGCCGGATTGGTACGGACCCACGGGTGATAACGGTTGCAAGATGCAAACAAACCACATGCAACGCTAGGCTGCTGGATCTGGAGCAAGGTCACTCATGATAAACAGGTTGACGGCAGTGAAGCAAAGCCATGCATAGTAACGACGGGGCAGGATGGATGGCGACTCAGACGATGTATTGGTAGCCTACAAGAGGAACTGTGACAATAGCAGAACACCAGACTACATAACATGTGCAAATTACTTCTGCTGGGTATATACCAATCAGTTCGATGTTAGTAATGGAAGACGGATGAGAATGTACTCTAGAATGCTTCGCCTTCCCTGCAGCCGTCTCAGCCTTCCCTGCAGCTATCTCAATCTCCCGACATCTTGCTCGACTTGAAGTGTACTTAAGACGCATCATCACCATGTCAGTAACTGGCCAGCAGTTGCTGTAATTCTCGAGATCAGGGAATGCAGCCATAGCCTGAAATCTTCATATTCACTGCAACCACGACAAAAATTTAGGCTACCTACCTTGTCACGCACGACTTTGAGAAGTGTAGGATTCTGGGCGGATGCACATTTGGCAGTATCCAGATGCTCGTCAACAAGACGATGGGTTAATTTCTGAGTACAACACAATAGTTAGAAGTTCATTCGAGATAGTAAGAATGGACGCTACCTTGAATTTCAGATACACTGCATGATTCCAGTCAAGCGCCGTTTCAAGGTTGTACCCACAACGACCAGGACGGCCAGGCTCCCCTTGCGGCTTGGGAATCTTGGAGTCTTCTGAGAGGGTACTCAGAGAAGACTCGCTATCGGAAGAGTTGTCTGAAGCTGAGGAAGCATCGGTAGCACTGTGAGTCTGTTCACTCGTAGCAGATGTCGCCCGCTGGAACGTGACTCTTTTTGCATATGGGGAAGTACTACGACGGTCCGACTTGGGGGAACGTGATGGAAAGCGGAACACTGGGGCAGGAGTAGACTGGCGAGAATGGTTAACAAGAGGATCCGATGTGTTGACTGCAGTAACCTTCGCCAGAGTAACATCCAGACCAGCTGGACCGAGGACCTCAGTAGCAAGTAGCGACTTCGGGTATTCTGCATGATCGCCGAGCAGTGGAGGGGCAGTAACATTGTCGTAGAATGGCGACACAGGCTTAATAGTGGTAGGCATTAGCAGGGAGGCTTGATGCTGAATGAGACTGAACCGAATACTTATTAAGAGATGGTACAGGCAACACGGCATGCCACTCAGTCTTGCCATGTAAAGGTATCAACAATATCAACAATTACGCTGGTTAAATAATCTCATACCTTCCTGTTGGGAGCGCACTCTTTTGTTTTGTTTTTGTCTCCCGAAATCAAAGTAGATAGCAACGAAGGCAGACTCAGAAAACAATTATAAACAATTATATAGATCGAAGTGGCATCCTAGACAAAAACTTGCATACAACACGCCGCATATAAATGTAATGCACGACGTGAGCGGGACATACTCAGTACCAATCCGAACGATGTTCCCATTTTCGCTACCATGGTTCTCATCATCAACAAAGCACTACCGGAAGACTGCCTCCTTTTCCAGTGTAGGCTGCTTTGCGCTTGCCTTATCCCATAACGGAGAGAATCTTGCAGTTGGTGGTACGCCTCAGTCGAGAACACTTCATTCTGGATCTGGACTCACGCTCATCTAGGTGCACAGGGGATCAAGCTCTTGAATATTTTAACTCAAAGGGAACTTACTGTACCGTCACACATAGACTCACGCGGGGTCGTGACTTGTGCAACGTGGATGAAAACAAGGTATACTTTGTCCGAAACTCTCTGCTATGGGACAAACTTGGGTTATATCGTGTTTCTGCGAACCCACCCTGCTGATGTAAGATTTATTCATATAAATGATCAAACACGTACCCAACCACGTACGAAATCAGCAGAAGCAATTCCATGAGATTTGTGCCCGTAGGCTTGGCTCGGGTTTCGAAATCACCTGCATTACCTGGGACTCGGCATCTGCTGAATCGACATGTCAAATAGCCCTTGGAACACGCGACAACATCATCCAGGTCCTAGTGCTTGGTGCCAACTCGCAGCTGCAGTCGGTGTTCGCAGGTCGGCTGGACAGTACTGTGCCGAGATCGATCGCATTTGGTGATACTGGCAGCATCTATGTATTTGGCTTGTACGATGGGAACGTGTAAGTACGTACTCCCGGTTCCAGTGTACCAGCTCACCTACGATTGGTTAGGATCAAATTAAGCAGCAAGGATGGGACAGTCCTGTCAGAGCATCGTTGCCAATCAGTAATGTGAGCACGTGTTCACCGCCACTCCGCTATGCTGACTTCCACGTCAGAGGTTCAGCAGCCATACACCTCAAAAGGGGTCTCTTTGTTGTGGACAATGCGACCGACGGATTCACGCTGTATCGTTTAGAGAGTGGTCAGTTAGTTAGGACTTTCACAGCGGACCCACCAACTGTGCCTGTTCCCAAGCAAGTCTCGTTTGGCGAAGATGGAAAGGTGGTGATCGGGGGTAGCAACAATGGCAGCGTCTATGTCTTCAATAGACGAACCGGTGTGCTGATTGAGACACTGAGTCATACGGCCACGACGCTCGTTCCAACGATTGCTGTATGTCACTCTGGTGAGATGAAGGGGGTTTAATGCTAACTAATATATCTTGGCAGGTGCGTGACATTGGTGGATGGTGCATTATTGCATGCGCATCCCTGGCTGGTGGTCGGAAGAAGGCAGTAATCAGCGTGTGGTTGCATGACTATGACATTCAGAAAACCCACTGAACTAATTCTTGGACTTGGGTGAGGTCTCTTATCACGTTTGTATTCTTGGTCGTGGTCGCTTTGGGTTCTCAAATTCCTATAAATGTAAGCCAGATATTGAAGGCAATGTCCATACTGACTTCCATTCCGAGATACAGGCCGAGCTCGACGTCTGGATGATGAGTTGGCAAAAAATTGACATATCTTGCCTATTCGACGGAACTCGGTCCAGAGTAAACAGCTTAGAGAACGATGTGGAGCGGTTAACTGGACTCACGAAGCAGATTCTGCGAATGGTTGAGGATAAGAGTCAAGCTGACTCGGACCATGATATAGGGAGGACCAACCGAAGGGAAAGAACAGCTGCACCACGTACGGCAGCCCAGGCGTACGGTGGGGAACAGGCAGCCCCACCGGTTATTTACTTGTAGAAAGACATACATGTACATTTAGCCAATATTGCAGTGTGACCTCTGTGACGGCGATTACATCACCGTCACGGAAGGATCCGAATCATTCCGTGTCCCCACCAACACATACATCGTTTCGTTTCCATCGCACATCCTTGATCTCCTGCGGAATACTAACAGCGTACCGAAGTATCCTCTCCAGTGAGTTTCTACCTTATTTCCCTCGCGAGATCTCACCACAGGTCTTGTTCTAGTTGCTTGGAAACAAGTACAAGGACGGCAGCATGTCGTACATACCAATCTGGCTCACAACAAGGTCACGATGATGGGAAACTGCCATTCCAGATGAAAGTCAGGACCCTGGGTGAGTCTCTCCCTTCCCGACCTTGTTTTAGTCTAAGATGTGGTCAGAGGTAGGAAGTCGCATATATAATGCAAAGTTTCCTGCTGTAAATGAGAACCTCCCCTGGACTTCGTGAGTTTTTCGATTCTCGAGCCCCACATTTCCTGACCCGTGGTGTTGATAGCGCATGCCTTCTGCTTCCCCTGTCCTCAAACGATGTGTTTGTAATGAGTGCCTGGACAAAGGCAGTATGGATGTGAACGGACAAAGAAAGGGTGTGCTCATGAACTCCCAGCTCATGCCGGCTCATCTCAAGCGTGTCCAAGTTGAGCGTCTCACCAACCGCACGCATACTGATGGTTCATCCAGCAACGAGACCGGGTCTTTGCCTGATGCTGGCGATTCCATAGCTGGGCACTTATTCGCTCTCACACTCACTGACGATGGCCCTGGTACTGAGCGTGCCCCCAGTAAGCTATGGAGCTCCCGTGCCGAGTTTCAGGACACAGGTCCGAGCCGTAGTGTCATCGCAAATCCTCCAAGCGGAGGATCAGTCCCCATCGCCGACCTTACAAATAGTATTAACCACCTCATGCTTCGATCTGCATCACCATCCACGTCACCCTCCAACGAGCTCCCACCCGTTCCCATGTGTCCTAATACTTCATCATCGTCGGGCTCTGTGACTCCTACCTTAGTGGTTGGTGGCCGCAGATTGCCTAAGAGGGATAGTCATCGTTGTACGGTCAAAGCCCTTCAGCTCTTGAACAATGTCGAGTCGCATATCCACCGCTGCAGCCACCTGTTGCTCAAGCCATCCGATGTTGACTATTCCTTCCTTCAGCGCAAAGTAACGACTCTGCGTCAGGCCACGGACAACGTCACCTGGATTGCAGATTCTGTCAAGTCTAAGAAGAGGATGTTGTTGACTCTCTTGCAGGAGTTGGAGGCCGAAGTTTCTTCTCACCTACCTGTCTTACAAGGTCCAGTGGACGTCAACACAGGTATGAGGCTCCGTTATGTGGTAGGCTGGGAATGACTGATGTGGGATGCAGAGACACAGTACCAGCCACCGGTCGAACGAATGGATGTGGTTGCACAGGTTACGCTGCTGGTTGGCGTAGTATGCAGCATCATATTTGGTATTGGTACCACTGGTGCCAACTTCATTATGGGCAGTCTTTCGCTCGTACTCTACCTTGCCTTCCAGAAACCTGATGGCACACTCAGTGCTACCCATGAAAACGTCATGAAGCAGATTCCATCCACCATCTCTGGTGCCCTCTCTAAATTCCAACTTAATGCAAAAACGATTCAATATGCTGTTTGCGCTTGTCACTGTATATATCCACCCGTACCTTCGCCGGGTTCCAGCGTTCTTGCATACCCAGAACGTTGCAACAACTTCTCTACGCCGGAGATTCAGTGCATGGAGGAGTTACTAGATACTGGTACTGATGGGACGTGTCACCCGAAGAAGACTTTTGTTTATCATGACTTCAAGGATTATCTAGCAATGCTTATGTCTCGTGGAGACATAGAGAAGGCCATGGACGAAGCATGCGACGATTTGCAGGCGTCGTTGTCATCACCACCCCGTATTGTCAAGAACCCCTTCGAGGCGCAATTCCTCCGGGAATTTCGTGGTCCAAACCCCAGAAGGCTCTTCGTTGATCGAGGTGATGAAGGTCGTTACGCATTTGCCCTTCACGTTGACTTTTTCAACCCTGAGGGAATGAGCGTACGAGGGCCGAGCACGTCATCGGGCATTATCTCCATGGCTTGCCTGAATCTCCCACCAGATGTTCGGTATAAACCAGAAAATATTTATCTCGCTGGCATCATACCTGGTCCCAAGCAGCCATCCCTCGAGCACCTGAATCACTACATACGGCCGCTTGTCGATGACATGGTGACTGTGTGGAACCAAGGAATCTGCTTTTCACGAACGGCAAACTATCCTAATGGCCGAGTGACACGCAGTGCCATGGCCTTAGTCATATGCGACTTACCTGTGGCTCACCATCTTGCGGCTTTCGCTGGTGTCGGGAGTCATTTCTTCTGCAGTGCATGTAACTGTTACCATAAAACAAATTATGCCCAGACGGACTTTCATAATTGGACAACTCGTGACAGGGACAAGACCCGTCACTTCACAGAGCAATGGAGGGATGCACCTACATCCGCCGAACGTGATAAGATCTTCAAGGAGCATGGTGTATGCTACTCGGAGCTATGGTGCTTGCCATACTGGGATCCCGCACGCCAACTTGTAGTTGATTCGATGCACTGTATACTCGAAGGCTTGGTCCAGTACCATGTGCGAAGTCTACTTAGACTTACCAATGAGACTTTGGATGCAGCACACTCATCAAATCCTGCCTTCCACTTTCCTTTCAAACAGGTTGATCCAAACACTGCCGCAGAACTTTCAATGGGCCAAAAAGAGATTTCGCAAGTCTCTGCCCTCCACGAGCTTCTTACTGCACAAGTACCCCACTGCACAGATGACGTCGCAGTCAAGGCATACCTCGACCGGCTTCGAGAATCCATACTTCGCAAGAATACCCGTGCTCTCAAGTTCGTTTGTCAGAGCTTAGGCCGTATTCCTTCGAAGCAGGGAAGAACCTTCAAAGCTGATTATGCGAAGGCGCTCATCGATTGGGTGAGTTCGCTATTCTGACTCTACTGTAGTACATCATTGAGTAAATCTGTCAGCGGGCAGCAATGCCCTTTTCACCCACCCAGGTGGCTACCCAGGTCGAATATACTCAGTTCGACACACGAGAAGTTCTGTGTTGGGTTCGCAGCGTTATTCGTGACACAGTCACTCCTTCTTGGCTCGGTTCAGTACCTACTAATTTTGGTGACTTAGCTGCTGGAACGATGAAAGCAGATGAGTGGCGCATCCTTGCAATGGTTTATCTCCCAATAGCATTGATTAGCCTCTGGGGGGCTACTCAGGCTAGTCCACGAAACGACGGACCAGACCTCAAGGCAGTTCTTGACCACACGATGGATCTCGTTTCTGCCATGTACCTGGCTTGTGCACACACAACGAGCAACAACCGTGCGACTGCTTATCGAGCCTACATTGCTAGCTATGTTGGAAAGCTCAAGACAATATACCCTGCATCCAGTGCACGACCCAACCACCATGCATCCTTTCACATCTATGACTATCTTATGTTGTTTGGTCCTGTCCATTCCTGGTGGTCATTCCCCTTTGAGCGTTTGATCGGGATGTTACAGCATCTTCCGAATAATCACAAGTCTGGTCAGCTATAGCATGTCATGGCGGTTTGGCCTCTCTGACAGAGTTGATAGGGTTGGAAGCAACGATGATGCAATCCTACCTCAAAGCAGCAAAACTTCGAGGCTGGCTTTCTCGACCACAATGCCCTCCAGCAATTCGAGAATGCAAAATTCTCCTTGATCGGACATATGGGGTCACAGGGGCAAGCCAGGATCTTAGCGATGACCCCGATGATGATGGCGTTCTGGTACCCTCCACAGCGGTGCCTGTAGTAGTTCTGCGGGATCTTTTCAGGCTCACTCGCCAACGTACTGCAGTCCTACGCGCACACGTTAGGCACGAAGGCATTGTCTATAGCAGGTCCTCCACTCATGTCGGCAATTTGCTTATCATGTTCTACCCACAAGGCTATCTTTCGGCGTCACCTGTTCCCGGAAGCATCAAGTACATATTCAGAGATAACGGTTTTCTGACTCTCGCTGTGCAACGACAGTTGCCATTACTGTCCGGAAAGCAGCATGACCCATTCGCACCATACCTGCACTTTCCGGCGAAGTTATATTCTTCAGTCCTCTCAGATGACTTAGAAACTGTGCATCTATCATGGGTTGTTAGTCATTTTGCCCGTCTTGCAGTCACAGATGATCGCATAGTTGTCCTCTCCCTGTGTCGCGTAAGTTCCATGGCTTAATCCTACAGCGAGACCTGCTAACTTTCTACCCCCAGGACTAAGTCCTTATGCACGTTACCATCCATACTTTCCATGTTTGCGTTGGTTTCACCCGGTCAGGTACAATCGTTTTTATACTAACACCAGTGTTGTTCTCTCCGGCATACACTATTTAACGGATGATGTATCCTCTGGTACATGTCTAGGACTGCGACTCGTGCACATTTTGTGTCGCATAAGTTTCACTCGATCTCCGTGGGCAATGAGTGTGTCGAACTCGGGCGATCCGTAGGGGAATCATCGCGCGATGATCGCGCACAGGATATAAAATTGGACGATGTATCTAGTATCAACATACATATAGTATTTCGTCGAAACTTCAAATTCTGGAGGAGAACTTATTGTTTGTCAATATTTCAAACTTGGCCCATCGTACTGCCGCCGGCAGAACTTAAAATCTTGCTGCCATTTATATTTGTTGCCGAAATTGGAAATTTGTGCCAACATTAAAGCTTCCCCAATACTTTAAGTATATCCCAAGATTTTGGCCCGGATGCTACATGTGCACATACTTCAAATTTCTGCTGGAATTTTGAGGCTTACTTAGACTTAAAATCTTAGCATTTCCTGAATGGCAAGGCATATTTCAAGTATGGGATTGTCATATTATTTGTCATTAAAAGCTGTCCTAAATTGCCAAAAATCTCTTGTGTTTGATGGCAAGGATGGATGCTATTCCTGAAATATTTGTGCCATTTGGACAATTCCGTTCATGACCATCGTCGCACTATCGTCCCTGGAATTTTGATCAGCCATCATACATCCACCTACCAGCTTCATGAACTTTAGTAGTGTCGGCCAACATGTGTCAAAACACGAGGCTTTCATCCTCAGCCCAGTGCGCCAAACCACTGCACATCAATCCCTATGTAAGCAGCCATTAACGTCAGGTGGACAAGATCTGTCTCCAACTTGGAACGACGACCTCCTGTGGGCGGCTTTTAAGTGGATACCAAATGAGACCAACCAGATTCTCATGTGCCAGTTGTGGATTATTGGCATGGTGGCGAGGCAGGGATGAGGGTTTTTCTGCTCCTTTTTTGGCCAGAAGGCTCGCAAAGATAACATGTGTGATGCATTATGACCAAACTTTCAACCTCGTTGTACCTAGCTGTACATGCAGGCCATGTAGGCCAAATGTGTCCTGCTGCACACATCTCTGAGACAACCCCAGTATCACTCTGAACATGTTTATCTCATGCACCGATGTTGAAGGCTTGAAGCAACAGACCAGCAGTGAAAGTGGCTCCGACTTGTCAAGGTGACAAATAATTTGGGAAGCTTGGGCCACTGCACGTTTTTTTAATTCCATGCTGTGGATAGAGTTAGGTTTGAGTTGTGTCCTACAAAGATGCACAAACTGACTCCCACCACCCTATGTAGAGTTCTTGGTGTCTGGCTGCCAACAGCTCATTTCCTGAAAAGGCATCTGCACTCCATGCTTCCGTGCGCCCGGAAGCATTGCCATGGCTATGTTGAGTGCCAGTCAAGATAACGGTCGGAGGAATATCTAGGAGTCCACGCAATGCCATTCAGTGCCACTGTTCCGATGACCAAGGGACCTAACCTGTGTCATCGTGCTTTTACATGAAATCAGAAATTATTGCTAGAACTTTGCCATATAATATAGTAACTTCGATGTAATAACAACCCAAAATGCAATGCAATGGCAACGAGATGCTAACATTAGTTCTTTTCAAACGTTCACACTCCCTGCGCTCACAGAACCCTGTGTGTGCATGTTTACAGCAAAGAACCCTGAAGGCATGTAGCAAACGCATCCTCAACTCATAAGGCCAGGGAAGAAACCAGCCAACTCACCAGCAATCGGTATAAAGCTGACAACCTACAGGAAACTATGTCTATGCAGAAGGACAATTTTTTCTCGAGACTCCTCCGCTGTGTCTTTGGTATGAACCTGTTGTCACCTGCACCACCAACTATCTACGGTCTGTTCACACCACTTGATGCACGTTATCCAGAGCGGCAGAGCACTTATTGTTGGGAGACCCATATGACGAACTGGCAATTTCCATCCTCCTCCAGATGTTTTGTTGAGAAAGTTACCTGGCACAAGTCAAACTCTGTAGATCAACACGAATTCTTGCGGTTCACAATTAGGGCACCCTATGGCCCTCACAGTGCAGTTGTTGTTGTTGGTAGAACGGTCCAAATAACATCTGTTACCAAGTTGTCAGCCATATTCCTAACTTCCTCTGGATGTTGTGCATCGTCGGAGTCCTTGGCTCAATCTGCTGTAGATGAAGTAACCGCTGCAACTGTGGGCACTTGGAGAGGGGATGAACTTATGGACAACCACAATTGTCGTCTTGTTTCATCTCTCACATTTCCTTCGCGTGCACCATCTGCGGATGAACTTTCTACTCTGCTTGCAGTTGTCTCAAGTTACCGTGAAAAATACCATCTCCTGGAGTCCCAGTGTTTCTGGTATGCGAGAACCGCATTCAAAGCCCTCATGGAACTTTTTGAGGGCAAGGAGAATCCGGGAGATGGGAGCCATAAGGGAGGGAGGATACATTCTTCCAAATTGCCATCATCTGGAACTCATGTTCATGAGATTTGTCGCATGTACAAGCAGAAACGGGAAGCATTGCCCCAAAGTCCTGACCGAGTAAGTAGACTATGTTCCCTTCACTTTCGCATACTAAACACAGGTTTATACAACTTGGAAGGTCCACGCTGACCCCACCACACGGATGGAACTACAGGCATTACGAGAAGAAGCAGAGTCCTGTCGGCAGGCTTTGGAGGCAACAGAAATGGAGCGGCAGCAGGTCCAAAGGCAAAATGAGCAACTTTTGCTGGAATTACAGATGCTAAAGGCCGGCCAGCGGAGTGGCACAGTAGGGAGGGACCGGAGGATGAAGGGGAATGAACAAGCAGACTGAGTATCCTAAACTGAATGACAGTCTCATTGATAATGAACACTGTACCCGGCTCCTGACATACAAATGCCCATCCTGTATAGCTCTCCTGGTAGTCGACGCATGCTCTATGTTCTATGTTATCCTCCCCAGCCTTCTGGCACTCGTACATTGTGTATGTCATCTGAGACATGTACTACATGAATCTGTTCAAACGTGGGCTTCTGCTTGAAGCTGCACGAGTGAGGTGCTCTCGCCTCGGTGCTCTTGCCAAGCCTCGGTTCACATTAGTGTGTGCGCCAACTTTGAGCGTACCTTTTACAATTTAAAAAAATTTTAAAATAACAACTATCATCTACAGTATGTTCCGCACCTCCCATCGAGGCCACCTAGTGTCGGGGTAAGCCCCGATTAGTTATTGCCATCATCTACAGACTATAACCAAGTCAGTCACGCTGGCCACCTTGCGGGAAGACCACTTCTTCATCACAGCATTCTTTCCGTCCGACCGATATCATCTGCTTGATATTCTCAAGTCACCTAAGGCAGAATCACTCCCAGTACCGCCTAAGCTGAGAATAAACCTCCCCATGCCGCTAACAGTGGCTTGTAGGCACCTTCGGGAATGCTCAGCCTCCACTGAGGAATTCAATCATCCGGTACGTGGTGACAGCATTACATTCGTGCTTCCTGTGATTGACCAACGTCTGGGGCAACCAACTCGGCAATAAGTGACAGTATTAGTGTCGTCAAAATACCTTGCTATGCACTCCTTTGGGAGATCATACCAACCTCTGCCCTCAGAGTGTATAGCGGAAACCATTCTCTACCCAAGTGTGTTAAAAGCACGTGAGCAACACAAGCTGTCCTCAAATCGAGGTGGGATCCACGTTGCACAACGGAGAGGCATAGTTACCAAGGTGCTCACCACCGTGACGTCCAGCTCATGGCACTTAAAGAGTCCGACAAGTGTGCTGCTTTGACACTTCCATGGACCATTTGCATACCCGCACTGAATGCAACTTACGCCATACGCGTCTGGAAACATGCGTCGCGGACATTTTTGCTTTCGGGTCAAGTGCTTAGTTGAGCTTGCCTGGAAGGATTGTCCATGGCCACACTGACTGACCTGTGTATCTCATGCAAAATGGAAACTGGGATGGCAGGCTAAATTTTGCACAGTATCTTGAGTAGCCTGTCACGCAGTGGGGGTCCCATCACCAGGCACACTCGGGGAAGAACTATGAGTGAGATCCAGTGCTCATTGTTGGCCTGTGGGTAAAGGTAAGTCGCTGGCCTTCGACTAGGGCCCTCCACGGTTAACTAACCTCACCTACCAAACCATATACCACACCTGGCATGCAGCAAATGATGCATTCGGATTGATAGGATTCAGAGATTTGGCTGGTAGGACACTCTTTGTCAGTTCTTTTTTCGATGAATAACAGACGGACAGGACCTCGCTGCGAAAGAGTTGTCGCAAAGCCGATAGACAACGCCCGTCTCTCGTTCGTTAGGAAGTGGAGCATGAGGTTCGAAATTGTTTCATACGCGCTCTGTATCTGAAAAAAAAAGGAGTGTTCCAGATGGACTACTACCAAACGTGCCTCATGGGCATCTTCATCCTCAGTCCCGGCAAGTCATCGGAATCATCGAGATCACAAAGCCACATGATATCCTGTCATAATCGAGTTTGATAGATATATATCGCTTGGAATGTCTGGACTCATCATAACTTTCATAGATCTCCTTGCCCAGAGCCCCGTGAATGAGAGGCCCCTAAGTCGTTGCTCAAACCAGCATTACGGGTGAAACCCTATTTGCGGATGTGAGAAGGCTAAACGTCGGTATCCTAAACAATGTGAAATAATTAAACGTACGTTGGTGGCTCTGGCACTTGACAACATTCGGGTTCGGTGAAGAGTCAAGACTGCCCTCAGGAGCGGAGTTGTTTTCTGCAATCATTGTCTACCCGATTTGGGTACTACCCCTATGTAATGTAGGGAGTGCCGTAGTAACTGATCACAAGACATGCCTTCATCGCTTTTCTCTGGTGGGTGGAAACATGAAATGCGATGAGATCCAACTGGCAGCAGTTCTCAGTACAAATAGTCTTCTTTCAGATGAGGTTATTATGATCATCTGATTCGATGACCCAGGATCCCGAGGGCCCCAAAGACAAGCAGAGAATTTTTTTTCTGATTTACTTTCGGCATAAATTACGCCATTCCACTTGCATCAGAACACAGCCGTGCTTCGCCAGCAGGCACCCTGTTTATCATGCAACGCATATTTCTCTGCTATTGTATTTACAATGTAATTTCAGATTCAAAGTCTGAAATAGACGCAGGAGTTTGGATGAGCATTATTGACCAAGGAAATTATAGCCGCTTCAAACTGTAAAGGGCATTCATCTTGAAAGGTAGTGTACCAGATGTACAAGTGAGTTGTAACGTAGAGAAAGAGTGAAAGCGTGAAGCCGTGAAGAGGAGAAACGTGAAATTATAAAGTCAGACAAGTCTGAAGAAAAGCTATTAGTCCAGTCCGCTGTCGTTAAACAGGATCAATTCCTTCATACAGAGCCTGTAGAGTATCTCACTGTGAATGAATGACGAACATCGCAGAAATCCAGGGCATCAGTGATACCCATTGGTGTCACAATCGTCAGTAGTACACTAGTCCGAAGCCCCGGTTGTAGTCGACTCGTCCGCATCGCCATCCGAGTCTTCGTCCTTCTGCTGCAGACCATCGAGGAAGGGCGCGAGGACTACCTCTTCCTTCACGAGTGGAACGAAGCGAAGTTCGACGGCGTGTATTGCGGGGACGATGACGAGAGAGAATTTCTAAATTTATATACCGCGACAAGTAGACTACTACTAAGACGCGGTGCCTGAGGGCCCATAGAGTAAGCTGTAAAGTGCGTACTACCTAATGGTAATTGGGGAGTGGAGCGTGGTGAGCGTGTATGACGGGTGGTATGTGATGATGTGTGTATCGTATAAAGCAATTCGAACGAAGTATAAAACAGAAAAGGTGGCATTACTCTGGTCTTGAAGATAGTTGCGAGTGGGTGCGGTTTAGATCGGATCTCCTCGATTTCTTAAAGGCGTCTGTTTCTTTGAGGAGGCCGGAGAGGCCCTCTATTCCTTTCTCCGTTCCTATTATACCTGTTACGATGAGGTCTTCTGATGCGGAACGTAAGATGTTGCGGCAATTTTCGAAGGTGGGGCATGTTGTGAGTATGCGTTCGCGGGTTTGGATGTAGGGTCGATGACGAGTCTGCATATTCCAAGACATAATGCAGGAGCAGTCGTGTCGAGCATTATGTCATCTACAAGTTGGTCATTCCCTTCAGGATCCCGAAAGCCGTTTATTATTTCGGAGGAGTCGAATGTGTAACCAAAAACACCTTAGAGTCCTTCGCGCCTCCCTTCTTGAGGACCACGTGAAGTTGTAAAACCAGGTCAATGATTTTGGATAACTGTCCATATGCCTCGAGGGCGAACTCGCAAACGATCGCATCATCAGAAACATATCCGGCGCATTTCATCACGACCGTACTTTGGAGATGCTCCGTCAAAGGGTGTAGCGTAAGGCATTGCAAGGAAACCCTCTGGCAAGAAGGTGCACCGCCCTACCCCATGGATCCACGGTGTCATCGGAGAATGCAGTAGCCTGGATCTCTGCGAGCAAAAGTCAGATATTCCAAATCATGCTTACAGTAGACGTGCACCCCTACCCATAGGTTCGATGCCTTGGAGATTCGGATCCCATTCTGAGAAAATCCAGGATGAAACCGCCCCAAGGGCCTCCCGCAGCGCTATCTCTAGTGCCAAGGGATTTATGGTGCTTGTTTGATCACAAAGCCATTCCATCACGGAACAATTCCCGAAGTGTTTACTCGTGCTGGTACGGTGTCCATCATCCGTATTTCCCATAGAAAGTTGGCGTGCAAACACAAAAGATTCAGAGTGGGCAATGGCCATACGGATCTCCTTGATTTCCGCGTTCGGTGCCACCATAAGTGAACAGACATTAGCTTCCATGGCCACCTTGGCTTGATAACCTCATGGTGATCCAGTAACTTTGGATGGTTCTAGGCTTTTTGCGTGCAATTCTCTCTTGATTGCTTCGATTTCCAAATCTTTGGACAATAGTTGGCGTTGTAGAGCATCTGTTCCTGACAACGTTTTCGGGATGGTGCCAAACATCACTTCTTGCCGTTTCCGTTCCTTGTCTAATAAAAGTTGCGCAGCCAACCTCTCTTCCTCTCCTTTCCGATAGGCTTGCCGGAGGGCAATGCTCTCCTTTCGTTCCCGTCGAACCACTTCCCGTAAGGTGGCATTTTCTGCCAATGCGTCTCGCATGGAAGTTTTGAGCTCGGTATTCTTAGATCTGAGGTTGCGAAACTCCTCGTTAAGACCCCTAGTAAATTCCTCGAATTTCTCCTGCTGGTCATTGGATGGTGGTTGGGGTTCAGTATTCGCACAGCATTTTTCAGTTCTGGACAAACACTTACTCCGTAGGGCTCCTGCAAAGAACCGGAGGATAGAGCACAGTTATCGTTTACTTCCATTGATTCAGCCGATCCTTTGGTCGTCTCTTCCCGGCTGCTATCTTCTAATGGCTTGCGTAAACCCGCGAGTCGCGATTGCGTAGTCATCATACTTCTGTTGACGTGTTACCAAAGGGTTGTGCCGGGGAAAGATAGGTGACGAGACGATGCAAGAACCCCTGTTGATCGCGAGGTTTTGGTACAAGTGTAAGAGAGCCCGAATAAATGGGGCCGCCCCACGCTTCATTGGTGCTTATTACTTACTGGGTTACGTCCACATGTTGTGAACAATGGCGGAGGCCCTGACCTCGTTTTCTTTGGTTATAAGTGGACTGTCAAAAAGCAGGTTCAGGACCCCAACTTTGAGGCTTGACCGATGACCAGCGAGTTTCCGGGTTAAGGTCGATCGAGGGCGACCTGACTGGTTCAGCCTCTTCTGTATAAATTATGTACATCACTCCAGTTGCAGTACAGAGGTTGATCAATACGGCCACTCACGAGACATATCCCGAGTGATGATTCCATGGGATCTATCCACCAGCTCTTAAGCCTTGGCTCCTTGGCATTGTCCCGAATTACAGTCGTACAAGGACCCAAAAGTATGTGCGATTCTGTATCCCTGTCTCTCACGAAGTGAAGGAGGGTTGTGTCTGACGTGCCGCACCCTGCAAATGGACCTGCAGGCACAGAATTTTTTGTAATCGTTATGTCACAACTGTACAGTTGACTACAAATGCATAACCGTGTCGTTGTAATATGACCTCAAGGGTATCGTCAACTTCGAACTTGGCGCGGATATCAATCCCGTGGTTGAGCGTGCCTGTACACAAACTGAACCATAAGTACACGCTGGTAGCAAAGGCCAGTGCATCACTGCGGAAGGATATGTGTTTGAATTGATTCTATCTCATTGCGTGCCAATGGATCCAAGAAAACAGCATCTATGAGCAATCATTAATCAGTAGTGGTCTGCTAAGGCATGGAGCGAATGTGTGAAGCCCCAAAGTAACGGGCACGGTTCTGGAGGCATGGCTCTGCTATGTGGTGGTGAAGGACAGGTAAGGTTCAGCGTGGCGCCCACCGACAGGCCTGACACTAAGCCGACCCTAAAAAAAGTAGTAAGATCATTGAATGCAGCGTGCTTACCTTGCTGCCGCACACCATTTCACTGTGAAAAATTCGCGCGCAACATATTATACGGGAGTTACTCCGTCAAAGTGCGCGGTTAAGGTTAGTATGTCACCAGATACTGCACCGCTGTTGGTGTGAATGAGCAGAGGGGAAGCTACATGGTGTATGAGTCCTTGTAGATTCTAAACGCGCTGCTGATGAACACTGGCGAGTACCCTTTTTTCAGTAATTCAGGTGACGTCCATGCCCACTTAACCACGTACCTCGGTATGACCGTTTGGATACTATGTACTAAGTTTGCGGCTGCGCAACTGAGCCCAAGTGTCACGTGCTTCCGCGACTTTATCGCTCAGTACTGCCTGACCGTCAAGTAGCACTTCGGTGGTAGTGCCGACGGTCACCATCAGAGTGTCCACTAAGAAAGGCCTGGACGACATCGATGGACTTTCTTTCGCAGACTTACATTGCCCTACGTGGTCCAACGGGTGCGCCTCAGTCGGCCGTGGACACCATCGCGAAACTCAGCGATCGGCTCTCTCCCTCAACCCTTCTGGCCGACAGACGTGCAGCAGTCCTTGCTCTGAAGGGTCTCACTCGTGACTGCAAGGCAGATGTCGGAGACAGGGCTCTCCCAGGTCTCATCCAAGTCCTTCAAGACGATGCCGAAGTCGACCCGGACATAGGCAAGGCCGTGCTCGAGACGTTACACCATCTTTGTGAAGTGGATGAGACGGCGAAGGATAAAGAAAAGGACAGGGAGATATCTTTCAAACATACGGATTATTTCCTTCAGGACGAGCAGGCTACGCATACGTTATTCAAGTTACTTCACAGCTCACAGTTTTATATCCGCTATTCGACACTTCAGTTATTGTCGACTCTTTTGCAAAACAAGCGGTCCGTGGTACAGAATCACTTTTTAAAAGCGTCAAATGCTGCTTCAAGTATCATAGCGGTTCTGGAGGACAAACGTGAAATTATCCGCAATGGTAAGTCGCTCATACTCTGTATCGAATACTGCTTGCGAGGTCTTGCGTATATCCCGAACACGGATCCCCTCCCAGAGACGAAATGAATCTGGTTCATGCTAACAAACCTTTCTGTAGAAAGCATTGCTACAATCCACTCTTTGACATCACAGAGTCCAGATATCCAAAAAGTTCTCGCCTTCGAAGGAGCTTTCGAAAAGTTATTTGAGATTGTTACGCGGGAGGGCGGAATTGAGGGTGATGTGATCGTTTACGACGTGCTGCGTTGTGTCGACGGGTTACTGCGTTTCAACTCGTCGAACCAGGCAAGTGTGTTTCTACTTGGTCAATGTCGGTGGTCTGCTGACGATCTATCCTCAGAGCTATTTCCGCGGAACGTCATTGCCAGCTTTGTTATGTTCCTTCCTACTTTTCCCTTCTAAACTCCAGCCACAGGACGCCCCACCACAAGAGTTTGCCTTACAATTTTGGGATCTTAAGAAAGCCGCCAATGCTTCTCTGGTGATCGGGATAATGGGTATGCTCATCGGCTCTAAGGGTACTACCGTCAGTACCACTTTAACTCGGCTCCACCTTTTTTCCTTACGTGTTTTCTCAGAGTCAGGAAACTCATGTCTTCATGCGGTGTCTGCTCGAGCTTGCGTTGGCGTCAAATGCACCCACATCCCTGAAGACACAGGTGCGTACGTATGCCGTGGCCCATCCCAACCGTATTCTGACGGCCGCCAGGCTCTTCGATTACTCCCCAGCAACCTCGCGTTCCCATTGGCCGATGTTGTAGTGACACCCTACATGCCCGTTCCCGAAACAAATGGCGAAGAGTGGGACAGGCTAGAACCCGCATCTTCGCTCGATGTTCTAGTTGAACTTGTGTTGCACGGAGAGTATAATGGGCTTTATGGTGGCAAACGCCTGAAAGATTCTCTCGATTTGAGGGCAGCAGTGCTCGGCGTCTTTGGTGTATGTGGTCCATCCTGTCGCTTGATTCTGCCTCGTATCACATCATATCGCAGAATTTTGTTTGCAAGGACGAAATTAAACAGGCAATAGTACAGGCAATGCTTCCCGCGGAAGGTAAATGGTAAGAAAGGTTGTTAGACGTATCTTACCCTTTACAGGGTCTACCAACGCACCAATGGTTTCGCCGCTGCTGCATGCTCTCTGCCTCCCCCCGTCGTCCACTCTAAACATCGCCGATTCGATGACAACACACTTTGCGACACTCCTGTTCTCACATCTGCTTTCTTCCTCTCCCAAGTCAAAGTCCTTAGCTCGGTCAATCAAACCTTCCTTCTCCGGTTCGTCCGCAGAACAGTCTCAGGGGCAATTCTTCGTTCCTGCGGACGGCATGCCGAATCCTGCGAATGTCACAGAGCCCGAGAATGAGGACGAGGATGCACCACAGAGTCTTCTACAACTCCTGACCGAAAACCTTTCTCTATGTTTCCTCACACGTTCGCGAGTGGACTCGGTAAATGAGAGAGAAGTCCGAGAGTGGGACCGGCTCATAGTCGGTTACCTGTGCCTTCTAGTGCAGTGGCTATGGGAAGATGCAAAATCCGTTAGAGAGTTTCTAGATGCTGGCGGGCTTGGCATAGTAAGTTTACCTATTTCCTTTGCGGGGAATCATATAACGAAGGATTTGTCTAACCTGTTCTACTCGTCTCATGTGGTGATCGGATGGCGCCCTCGGTTTCCGACGCATAGTTGGTGGAACCGATTAATCAAACTGCAGAAACGGATAGTCTCATCCCAGGCCTTTGTGCATTCCTTTTGGGTGTGTGTTATGAGTTTAACCGCGAGCCGGGCGAGATTACGCGGTGAGTCATGCTTTTTGTGTTTCTCCCTTCCCCCTGTTTTTTTTTTTTTGTTTCATTAATGAACGTGATAAATGCTTGTGTTCTCGTCACCGTGTACCTGACCCCTTCTAGATCGACGATCCATGCTATTATCAGTCGTTTGACGGTGGATGCCCTAGTTGGGCATATAACGCGCGTCCGAGAGGATGACTGTTTCAAGTCTGTTGGGCCCGAGTGTATGGTGTTATTATGCCCCACTTCGTCTCCTGGAGCGCTTGCGAGTAGTCAGCGAGCCCAAGAACAAGAAG